>MCJB01000792.1:73231-144672 GCA_002018475.1 Nicotiana obtusifolia | reverse complement strand
GGGTAGGGGTGGGTTGGTGACAATGGGAAATAGGGTTGGGAAGATTGAAGAAGAGTTTCACAAAATATTTTTCCTATTGTTGATAGGGAAAACAATTGGAAGAAAATATTTTCCAAAATTTTTGAGGCAATGAAACATGAGAATAGTAGAAAACATTTTTCAGAAAATATTTTCTCACGTACCAAACGCACACTTAGTGTACCATATTATTGTGTTCAAGTTATTTAGCAATCAAGTTACTCTAAACCTAATGTTAATATAAATTGAATTTTACACTATTAATACAATGTAACATGTTTAGTATTTTACTTGTCTCATATTTCACATTACTAATTCCATCGATCGTATAGCTGTTCCGTTTAGTGATATTTAGGATGACTTGATAATATAAGATAGTTTTACAATAACTATATATCCCAGTATAATTTCACATAGTAGGGTCTAGGGAGGGTAATGTATGCATAAACCTTACCCCTACAGGTATTCAAATGAGCTTACTACCATCCAAATGCGAGAGTATGTACTAACACTACCGGTATGAATAATCTACACTACCTAACCTACTATCTTAATCTTCGACCTCCACACCTTCCTATCACTGGTCATGTCCTCGGTGAATTGTAGCTGCGCTATGTCATGCCTAATCACCTCACCCCAATTCTTCTTTGGCCTACCTCTACCTCTCTTAAGACCCTCCAATGTCAACCTCTCACACCTCCTTACCGGAACGTCTGTGCTTCCCCTCCTCACATGTCCAAACCCTCTAAGCCGTATTTTCCGCATCTTGTGATAGTTTTACAATTTCAGAATATGGAAGCAAAACATTTCTACAATAGTTGGTGCAACTTTATACATGATTCGAATTGAGAACTAGTGAGGTTGCGATATCATTCTTTACTATATCAACTCCATTTTCTTCCCTTTTTCCGCCTCCAGAGGCTGAGGCTGATGCGCAATTGCGTAGTTTATTCGAACTCAATTTTTTCGATGCAGGGCATCAAATTATATATAAAAATTTATTAAAATTGAAACAAATAATAAATTAAATTCATAATTATTAAAAATACAATGATTCATTATAACTTTAAATGTTCAATCCATAAAACTTAAATTCTAAATACGCCTTTTGCCCAGCACAAAATGCCACTTACGGAGAAAAAACAAACAAGTAATAATATCAAAATTTGTGAATTTAATATGCGGGAGATAAAGAAGTGAAATAGAACTACGGGAACGTGAAGGGATTGATAGAGTTTTCAAAAATGTTTCTTGACAGGCAGTCACGGTACGATGAAAGTAAAATATTGCTACTTAATGTGGTGAAGAAAATATGGTAAAGACCTAGATTCTTGATTGCAAAGAAAGATAAATGACAGTTGGGCCAAAATGTTATATTTTTAGCACATTATCCGTCCTATATTTTGTTGGTTTAGTGATCTATTATGCGATATTCGAACTAAATTGTGTTGTTTTATGTGTAGGAACATCAGAAGAAATAGTGGAACGAAAGTTGCACAAAAAGAGGACAAAAATACAAGAGAAGAGCGCAAAAGCATCAAAGTATCCAAACCGTGCTACAGACCAGGTTTCGCGAGGTCTATAGCCAGGTTGACCGCGCTACAGACCAGGCTTCGCAAGGTTTATAGCCAGGTTGACCACGCTACAGACCAGACTTCGCGAGGTCTATAGCCAGCTTGACCGCGCTATAGACCAGGCTTCGCTAGGTCTATAGTGATTAAAAGTCGCGGATTAAAAGACTCCAACCCTGATTTGGACTCAAGGACTTCGACCATAACATATAAATACTTCCTAAATGAGTTGAGAAAGGGTTGGACACTATTTCTTGAGAAGAAAAAGGCTACAGAGCATGGTGAAGCAAGAACCAAATGACAATTCCCTCCGTTTATCTCTGTACTTTGTAGTTTAATGTCTTTGAACATCATGATGATTGTTGATACATTTATGAGTAGCTAAACTTTATAATCTAGGGTTTGATGGAACCTATTGGAGGATGATTTTCTACTATGTTTAATATAGATTTGCCTTTGATTTTTCTCTACTTGTTCAACTACGTTTACATTGTGGTTGATTGAAGAGCTCTCATTCGATTGTGCCTATTTAGTGTGTATTGCTTGGAAAAGGGCAATAATTAGGTAGTTGTTGAACAAAATTACTCCTAACATGTGTGAAGAATCAATACGGAGGGTTTAAATGCGGGATTAGGAAAAACGAAACCTTGGTGTGATCCTAGTGAGCAGTGAATTAGAACCAGCTAGCATAGTTCAGAAGAATACGTCTAGTAAATTGTAGTAGTTACTCAGAAGAGAATTACGACACCTAAAGTACTCACGATCGATAAAAAATACTTAGGAGAATTTATAGGAAACGTAGCGGGGAGGATGACGACAATAGGAGAAATCATAACCGTAGACTTTTTCAAATCTTGTCCACAACGTTTCCTCTGTTAGTTATAAATTACTGCATTTTAATTACTTTGCTCTTAGTTAGTAAACATTCAAATTGTTATTTAATATTGTTGAAGCTTGATTACTTGAATTCGTGCGGATCTAGTGGTTGTAATTAGTAGGTTAATTCCCTGTGGCATTCGACTTCGGACTTGTAAATCGGATTATATTTGCAGTGACCGTTAGACCTTTTAGGAGGCATAATTGGGCGTGATCAAATTTTTGCGCCATTTTCGAGGAATTAACAGTGTTATTGATTACAACCAAAAGAATCGTTAGAATTCATAGTTCATTCAGCTTTCTCGACTTGAAATTCATTATATTGGAACTCTAACTTTTGTAGGCTTGTGTTACAGGTGCATGCCTAGAAACTCCTCAAGAACTGGTGAATTGTATGAAGCATTATCGGACCCTGAGAAAGCTTTCAAGGCATAAAACCGTGCAAACAAGAAGGACAAACGATAACAAAACCTGACAGAACAGATCGAACTAGACATGGGGGACATCACAGACGACCAACACAACCGAAACAATGTGAATGACTCGAACAATCAGGGTGTGACATCTTTTGTGCCAGAAGCAGCTTTGTATGATTGGGCACAACCCACCGCTGAAAATCTGGCAACCGCTATTGCAGTCCCTCAGATACAAACGGAGTCATTTTAAGTCACAAACAACATGTTGCATCTGCTGCAGAACAAGGGACTGTCCTCCGGGTCTTACATTAAAGATCCACAACAGCATCTGAAAAACCTTTTGTCAATTTGTGTCACTCAAAGGCAACTGAATGTGACACTGTAAGCAATTAGATTGTTATTGTTTCCATTCTCAGTGACTGGAGAAGCCCAGACATGGCTCAATTCGCTCCCCAAAAACTCCATCACCACTTGGGAGGAATTAGTCAAGTAGTTTTTGAACAAGTTCTACCCACCCAATAAGATTGGCAAGTAAGTTGATGAGATATTGTGCTTCAGGCAGAAACCAACTGAAAGACTACAAGAAACATGGGAGAGGTTTAAGAGGATGTTGGTTAAGTGTCCACATCATGGCATTCCAGACCAGATGTTGGGACAAAGGTTTTACATGGGATTGGTAGATAGCTTGAAGGCCAAAGTTGATGTTTGAGCAGGTGGAGCATTTTTGAGCAAATCATTTAGAAAGTGTAAGGTCCTGCTAGATAAAATGGCTCAAAACTCAAGATGGGTGACAAGACACACTACAATCACCCCTGTAGTTCACTAAGTAGCTTTGGACCCAAACAACTCCATAGCCGAGAATATGGCCACTCTGATGACGCAAATGAGTATCCTCACCAAGAAGATTGATGAATCAAGCCAGAAGCAGGTACACATAGTTGACACAACTAATGAGGGCTTATGTACATCATGCATACCATATGTGTGCTCATGGAGTGGTGAAAGTGACAACAAGAACTAAGGAAATATAAACTATGTGGGCAACTATGCATGACAAAGGCAAGGTGGTCAGAATTGGGGGAAACAGAACCGGCAGTATAGACCAGCACAATAGCAATACCATAATAGCAATAATCTTAGAGCTATGCGACCATAGGGTTAAGTCGTGCCTTACTAAAGGCAACAGGGATACAATCAGCAAATCAGCAGCTAGCTTATTAACAGCCTCAACAATACCAGATAGTGACACAAGATGATGGGTTGTCTGAAATTGAAGGAATGCTACAATAACTGATTGGGTCCAATGGAAAAATGCAAGAGAAGGTGGAAGCACATGACTCAGCAATAAAAGGCATTAAGATTCAATTAGGGCAAATATCTATGGCTCTGAACAATCGTCCCCAAGGGACTTTACCTGCAGACACACATGTCAATCCGAAAGAGTAGGGCTGAAGCAGCTGATGGATGTGAGTTTGAGAAATGGTAGAGATCTTGACCTAGAGCAAGAAATTGCTCGCGTAAGACCACCAACCGAGATACTCGTGACAGTACCGATTAAGGTAGATGTATCAACTGAGCTAACAGAAGTAAGAATCCAGCCCACCCAAGAGGAAATAAATAAGGAAAAAGAGGTTGAAAAGGAGGCTGAGGGAGTGCAAGAGAAGGTAGTAGAAAAAGTGCTTGAGCAGGATCGAACTCAAGTCACAGGAAAGAACCGACCGCCAACACTTTTGGAAACACTTGGGATATCAATGTAAACCTTGTCCGTGAGTTTTACGCCGGGTATGATTCGAATGATCCTGAGCAGCTAGTGCCTATTCGGGGGAGGTTGATTGATTTTTCTGCATCAGCTATATGTAATTACTTGGAAGCTCCAAATATTCCCCAGGAGCCCCTGGATAAATTCATTACCCGTACCACATATCTGGCGCTGAGACACACTCTTTGTGGTGGCAATTCTGTGGCTGCTTGGGTTCATGACAAGGAGTCCCAATATCATAGGAAATTCCAAAGAAAAAATGAAGCCGGAAGCTCAGGTGTGGTTGAAATTGATCAACACGCGATTACTACCATGTAACCATGAGACTCTTACTAGCTGTGAAAGCGTATGCCTGTTGCCTAATGACTGGCCATACGCCACCAGATGGCGTAGGTGAGAACAAGCAAGAGAATTGATAGATTGTCCTTCGGTAACATGTTGACTCAGTATCTGAGAAAAGAAGATGTGGAGGAGCAGCGAGCTTTTGATGTAGTCATTCCACCACCCCTCCGACTGACGGACATCACCAGCATTCGGGTGAAGGAGGAGAGCGTGATGGCCTCACTAACAGGTGTCGAGCGCACTACTTGTGATGAAAACTTTATGGCCCATTTATATGGGATAATGGACTTGCAACTTAGGATTGGAGGGCGGCCAGCCACTACGGAGGAGAGGGCCATCTTGGAGGAGCGTTTCCCGCTCAATGCTCATGCCCAGCAGTTGGTTGGGCTTGGCGATGACCAACGACTCCCAGAGGATGAGGATGTCAACACGCCAGCGTGTTCCGAGGCCGAGCAAGAGCAGTCCGAGGAGGATGATGACGATGATGCTGAGGAGGGAGCAGAAGATGAAGATTGGACAGCTGCAGATGGGGCCTTCGAAGATGAAGGCAATGACATGACTAATCAGGGAGTTTTCTCTACCACCCTACTTGTTTTTTATGATTTTATATATGAACTAAGGACATTGGATGAATTAAGTGTGGGGTCGGAAGTTGTATATTCTCTGTGACTTGTAAATATTAGATACACTAGTTACTTCTTATTTTATTTTTTATTTTTGTTTTTAGCTTTGTCTTTTCTATTTTAGCATAGAATATGAAAATTTTAAAAAATGAAAATAAAAAGAATTTGAAATGATTGGACTTTTCCCGACGATGGATCTTCTTGACAGTTTTCTTGAGGGACTCAAGTCTAACCAAAAAAAACACACACAAAAAAAAAAATGAAAAATCCAAAAATATGTCTTTGTATTATTTTAGGTAGTAATAATCTCTCATGGTTTTTCTTTGTGCCTAGGTTCTTTTCCACGGGATGTAGTTGAGCAGGGTAATAGTTCTTTGTTTTTATTTATTTTTAGAGTAGAGTAGGATTTAGGAAATAAAAGGATGGGAAAAATAAGATTTGCTATGCGCCTTTGACTAGTTTGATAGTAGCATACTTAGGCTCTAGCATGTGTAGTACCTTCCATATGGTCTGAAAATGCTTATGATGCCTTGTGGAATAGATAACATGTTTATTGACGCCTAGATCTCGTTTTCTTGGCTTGTGTCACTTTGTGCTTGATGCTTAATATTTTGTGACTCCATGAACACTTGCAATTATTTGAGAATCGGAACAGAACCATCCGTAGTGAGTCATGTGCCATGTGTAGTGAGAAATTGTATAGTCCGTGTCGTTCCACTAGAGTCTAGAACTTGCCCCACATGTGAGTTGAAACGAAATTTTAGGTTTTGCTCGATTTGAAAAAATGATTTTAGGCTTTCTTTGATATGTATGAGCTTAATGCTTACCACAAATAATATTTATCCCTAGTCAATCCTTTTGAGCCTATAAACTTTTATTTGGCAACCACATTACAAGTCTATACCCCTTTACTCTTAATTATCATTATTTTAATCATTTTACCTCTTAAAGCACTTTAATTATAAAATGAGCGCTAAAAGAAGTAAGGAGAGAACTTGGGTGGCTTGTGAGTGGAACCAATGAATGAAAGAAAGGTGCACTTATATTGTAAAGAAAATACCGCTAGCAGGAATGGTAGAAAAGAAAAACAAATATTGTTGAAAAGAAAAAAAAAATATGTAGCAAAAGAAAATAAGAATATCTTGTTCTTGCTAGTGGATATGAATTAAACTAGTGCTTAAAGAAAGAGGAAATACTTTTGGGATGATATTGTTTGTGAAATTACAGTTGGATTGAAGAAATATGCACTTAAATTAATTTTGTGATGTGTTAAAGTGCTTAGGAGGATCAGTCACTATTCTCAAATTTATCCTACCCATCCTTTAGCCCACATTATAACCATTAAAAGTCTTACTTGATTTTAGATCGAGCAAGCCTATATTTGTAGATGTTTACACAATGGGCAAGCCTATGGTACTTTGTGCACGTATGTGACTTCTCTGTGAGAGTGAGAGATTTCTTTGATATATGTGAATTCTTAAAATATATTTGAGCATTTGATTCGAATGTGTGGATTCAACTTACTCTTTTATTCTTGTTGTGAGGGCACATGATTTTGCAAGGGATATGTGACGTTATAAGATTTCTCTATGATGTTAAGTGTTCAAGCCATGAATGTATTGTGAAATTGAGTCGGTGTGAGGTTAGGATTGTTATAAGCATTTTATCTTGTTGTTGAATAAATTTTTGAAGTAGGGAATAAAGTAAAGAGAAGTGTGTGTTGAAGGCATATGCTAAAGTTTAATTGTTGCTATCAACCATAGTCATAGGTATGATGTGCTTCGGATATGCTAAAAGAAAATAAAGTGCTCAATGTCAGTGTGAATTGGTGGTTGACTCGAGGATGAGCAGCGTTTAAGTGTGGGGTGGTGATGTTCGGCCAAAATGCTATACCTTTAGCACACGCCCTATATTTTGTTGGTTTAATGATTTATTGTGTGGCATTTTGAGCTAAATTATGTTGTTTTATGTGTAGGAACATCGGAAGAAATAGTCGAATGAGAGTTACACAAAGAGGACAAAAATGCAAGAAAAGAGCGCAAAAGCATCAAGTACCCAAACCGTTCTACAAACCAGGCTTCGCGAGGTCTATAGCCAGGTTGACTGCGCTATAGACCAGGCTTCGCGAGGTCGGTATCCAGGTTGACCGCGCTATAGACCAAGCTTTGCAAGGTATATAGCCAGATTGACCGCGCTACAGACCAGGCTTCGCGAGGTCTATAGCCAGCTTGACCGCGCTACAGACCAGGCTTCACGAGGTCTATAGTCAGGTGATTAAAAGTTGCGGGTTAAAAGACTCCGGCCCGGATTTGGACTCAAGGACTTCGACCCGAACATATAAATACTTCCCAAATGAGTTGAGAAACGGTTGGACACTATTTTTGGAGAAGAAAAAGGCTACCGAGCACGGTAGATGAAGAATCAAACGACAATTCCCTCCGTTTATCTCTGTACTTTGTAGTTTAATATCTTTGAACATCATGATGATTGTTGATACATTTATGAGTAGCTAAAATTTCTAATCTAGGGTTTGATGGAACCTATTGAAGGATGATTTTCTACTACATTTAATATAGATTTGCCTTTGATTTTTCTCTACTTGTTCAACTATGTTTACATTATGGTTGATTGAAGAGCTCTCAATCGACTGTGCCTATTTAGTGTGTATTGCTTGGAAAATGGTACATATTTAGGTAGTTTTTGAACAACATCACTCCTAACGTATGTGAGGAATCAATATGAAGGGTTTAAAGGTGGGATTAGAAATAACGAAACCTTGGTGTGATCCTAGTGAGCGGTGAATTGGAGCCAGCTAGCGTAGTTCGGAAGAATACATCTAGTAACTTGTGATAGTTATTCGGAAGAGAATTACGACACTCAAAGTACTCATGATCGGTAGAGAATAATTAGGCGAATTTATAGAAAAAGTAGCAGGGAGGATTCCGACAATAGGAGAAATCATAACCCTAGACTTTTCCAAATCTTGTCCGCAATATTTCCTCTATTAGTTATAAATTACTGCGTTTGAATTACTTTTCTCTTAGTTAGTAAACATTCAAATCGTTATTTAATATTTTTGAAGGATGATTACTTGAATTCGTACGGATTTAGTGGTTGTAAATAGTAGGTTAATTCCCTGTGGGATTTGACTTCGGACTTGAAAATCGAATTATATTTTCAACGACCGCTAGGCTTTTAGGAGGCGGCGTGATCAATAAGTTGGGAATATTGTCCAATATAACCAACCACATTTCACTGGATTAAGTTCCAAAATTAGAAATCAAGTAAAAAAAGTACTCCTCCAAAATATGGTAAAACGGGTCATTTCTGCAACTACCCTAAGTTCCCTATTTCTAGAACCAAAAAGTTTCTTGCTAGATATGGTGAGATAAACAGTCTCCATTCGAGACATATTCACCCAAAAGCAAAAAGAATTTATAAAGCATTTTCTTTGTTGATAAGAATTAGAACTCGCTTTCAGACACTATAATCAACATTAACCAGTTAATTATAATTGTAGGTGTCTGAATTCTAGTCTTGCCTTTGGAGCAAATACATTTTACTCCCCTTTCCCTATCATCATTATTGAAGATAAGTATTGATCAGCAGACATTTTACATTTGTCTACTTAATTCAAAATTAAACCCAAAATCCATACAGTTTTTGTTCTTTAATAGGTAATTAGATATTTTATTAAACAGTATCAATTTCATTCCCTTCAAATAAAATGCTGACGTCATCAAGGAGGAATGATGTATTACGCGAAGTTTAAAAATAGACATGGTAAACTGTTACAGTTGGGTGTGGCATTTTACAGTTGCATATCAAGTCTCGCAAAGGAAAGAAGAATGTAACTTATGTAACTGTGACAGTCTAAAACACTTAGGGGTCGTTTGGTACGAACACAAGTAATGCAGGGATTAGTAGTGCAGGGATTAGTAATGCAGGGATTGTAGTGTTGAGATTATTTTTTATCAAGTGTTTGGTTCATTGTATTAAAAATTAATTATGCAATGTATAAGTTTGGATTTAGTAATTTTAAGTCTTATCCATGTATAGCTAATCCATGGATTAGTAATCCCTTCCTTTCCATGGTATTAGTTAATCCCTCATATGAGGTATAACTAATCCATGTATTAGGTAGGAGTAAATTGAATTGACCAACCAAACATGGTATTGGACGGATTAAATTTTTATACGTGGATTATTTTGTTTAATACGGCCTACCAAACGACCCCTTATTGTTGCGTTTTAACTTGTTACTATGACTGAGGGCAGAGGCGGCTCGAAGTGGTTAAATTGAATGTGCTTTGCTGAAAAATTATATTATATAAGGGGCGAAGTCATTTTTTGTTAAGTATGGTCAATTGATCACTCTTTGTTGAGATATTACGAATAGATAAATTCTATATATATAAGTAAAATATTAAATTTTAGATGTATATAACATATATTGAACACTTTTTGTCGTATTTTTTTTACTTCTTTCAAATCTGTGTACCCTTGAGAAAATTTCTGGTTTCGCTATTGAGTAGAATAAAAACTAGTTGAATCGCCTTAACATGAGGAAAAATGCTGGTAAACTGGCAAAGGGGGTTCAAGAATTTCTTTAGGTCACAATTTCAAATTCAAAGTATAAAACTCTGAATCCGCCACTTATGATATGTCATTTACTTTATGCTTATTATATTGAGTGACATATTATTGAAGGTCGCCATAACCTAATAACCTAAGTTATAAATAGTTAGAGCAAAGTATTATGTGTTTGTCTTGATTTTCTTATCCCATTTGATTTTTCTATTCCTTGAAAGAAAGGGTTACATATTTACAATAATTGAATTTTTCTTTTCCTAAAAGAAAATTATAAATCTTTCATATTTATCTAGTTCTTTTTCTTAAAGGAAATATTTCGTACTTCTATAAAGTGAGGATCATTTCTTCTCATTTATTAGTATCCACAATGTAGACCCTAAGGGGTTTGAGAGTCTTATTTAGGAGGAGAATTTCGGGACAAGCGATAGTATGCAACTTGTGTTTGTCTGTTTGTGAGGTTGTTTTTTTAATATTTTGTACTCTTTTTATATATTGGATTGCTCATTTTTGCATGTGGACGTAGGTTAATTGATCGAATCACGTTAAATTTTTGTGTCTCTTTTGATATATTTCTCTTTTGATATATTTCTCTTTTGTTATCTGATTTACCGTCGTTCAAAATTTGCTTTGCTAGTTTTTACATTACACTTGATTATTTTGATCTTAACAAGAAGTTAAGCTAAGACTAAGGAAAGATCGAAACCCAAGTTTGTTAACCGTGAAGGTTAATTTATTAGGAAAAGGGGTTTGAGATGATAATCTCATCGACTAACACTGTATGATTGCTTTGGACTGACGTTTAACTTTAATTATCATAGATGCATGGTTAATAGAAATTACTATTAGAATATTAAATGAGTCGGCTCTATATGCATACTCCTCCTATAATCATAGTTGAATATGGTTTATGACTTTGATTCTTCATTGGAAATAACAATAAAAATAAAATAAAGCAAAACTAATTATGTTTGACTGAGTATAAAGGAATTCGTGTTAAGTTTGACTCCTAGCACGTATTAAATAGATAATAAGCGGAATCAACAGAATGATGTTCAAGAATATATATTTTTACCGGGCATGATGTTGTCGTCGATTTAGAGAAAATAGTTTTGACAAGATGTTTTAATATTCACGCTAATTATACATACTTTGTCCTGGGTGAAAACTAACACCGACAACATAAAAACTTAGTTTATGTAATATGGTCATTAATTTGGCTTATTTTTAAGTGGGGTCAAGTTTTTATGATATTTGTCATGACATAATATCTATTATAATAAAATTTGTGGATCAAATTTTCATGATATTTGTCATGACATAATATTCACTATAACACAATTTGTGGACCAAGTTTTCATAACATTTGCCATTACATAATATCCACTATTAGGTCAAGGATTTCTTGCTATAAATAGAGGAGCTTCTCCTTATTTGAGAACACACCAATTCAAGAACTTTTCACTCTAGTCTTTCTTTCTCCTCCTTTATTTCATTATGGATTATTTTGTAAGAGAGTGAGTGATGGGAAACACTTGTGTGAACTTTCCTTGGAGTGATCTTGTGAGGTTATTCTCTTGGGGTATTTAGGATTAATTAGATTATTTACTCTAATTTTGTACTCCCTTTTATCCTCTTGTTGGTATAGTAAAGTTGCTCCTCTCCGCTTGTGGACGTAGGTCACCTTGTCCGAACCACGTTAAATTTGTGTCTTCTTTATCTTCTTTAATTGCTGTTATTATCAACTTGCATTTTCTTTGTTATTGTCACTATAACGTTATTTGGCTAAATTCTGCACTACCCGATTTTCCGATCCTAACAAATTGGTATCAGAGCCAGATCTAACCGGGTTAGTTTAAATAGCCAAAATGACTCCAACAAAGTCTTATGTTGAGAAATTTGATAGAAGTGCAAACTTCGGAATGTGGCAATTAAAGATGGAAGCTATCCTAATTCAGGATGGCATAAATTTGGCACTACAAGGAAAGAAGAAGAAGCCGGATAAAATGACGGATGAGGAGTTTGCCATCATAGACAAAAAGGCAAAAGCAGGTATTATTTTAAATCTCTCAAATGCGGTTTTACGTAAAGTTGCAGCAGAAAGCTCAGCCAAAGGCATATGGGAAAAGTTGAAAACCCTATATATGAAAAGAACAGTAGATAATAGGCTTTATCTAAAGCAAAAACTCCACACTCGTATGGCTGAAGGTACCTCTATATTCACACATCTTGATACTTTTAATCTCTTCTTATGGATTTAAGTAACATAGATGATGAAATCAAAGATGAGGATCAAGCTGTGTTATTGCTTGTTTCCTTAACCCAGTCGTTTAAGCATACAAGAGATACTATGTTTTATGGAAAGGATAATTCTCTTATAAAGATATCAAATCTATTTTGAAATCAAAAGAATAAATAGATAGATATATTATTGGGAAAACTAGTGGGAACCAAGGGGAAGGCTTATTCATAAGAGGTAGATCCAATAAGAAAGATTCAAGTAGTGAGAGATCTAAATCAAGGTCCAAATCCAGATACAGAAATGCCATGTGCAAATATTGTCATTGGAAAGGTCACATTATTTATGAATGCTTTAAATTGAAAAACAAACAAAAGCATACAGAAAAGGAAAATGAGCACAAAAATACTGACACAGCCGAAGCAAGTGTAGCTGCTTATGAAACTGAGGGAACTATTTTTTTTAGCAACTAATAATAGTTTCAAATCTAACAATGAGCAAATTTTAGATTAGGGTTGTTCTTATCATATGTGTCCCAATCAGGATTTATTTACCATATATGAATCTATTGGAGGTGAAGTTATCTTGATGGGCAACAATGCTGCCTGCAAAGTTATTGGAAAAGGTACAGTCTGAATCAAAATGCACGATGGTGCGGTGAGAACTCTCACTGATGTTAGACATGTTCCTAACTTGAACAAAAATCTCATTTCTTTAGGCACTCTAGAATCTCTCGAGTGCAAGTACACAGATGAAGGTGGAATTCTAAAAGTTTCTCATGGTGCTCTGGTGATCATGAAAGCACGTAGATCTGATACATTGTATACTCTATTGGGATCCACTGATACAGGCGCTGCTGCAGTTTCAATATCAGATAAATCAAATTCTGACATCACCAGATTGTGGCATATGCGATTGGGGCATATGAGTGAAAAAAATCTTTCCTTCCTCAGCAAAAGAGGTCTCTTATGTGGCCAAAGTATAGGAAATATGGAGTTCTGTGAACATTGTGTGCTTGGAAAGCAAAAAAGAGTCAGCTTCAAATCTCCAATGATTTATAGAACAAAAGGTACTTCGGATTACATTCATTTAGATCTTTGGAGTCCTTCATGTACCCCTTCAAAAGGTGATGCCAGATATATGTTAACTTTCATTGATGAAGATTATTCAAGAAAAGTTTTGGTTTATTCCTGAAAAATAAAAGTGATGTTTTCTTAAATTTCAAACAATAGAAAGTTTTGATTGAGAAACAAACAGGAAAACAGGTTAAGCGGCTTAGAACAGATAATAGCTTGGAATTTTGTAATGATGAATTCAACGAATTTTGCAAGAATGAAGGAATTGCTCGACATCGTACTATGAGAATGACACTTCAGCAAAATGGTGTGGCAGAAAGGATGAATAGAACTCTTTTGGAAAGGGCTCGTTGCATGATTTCAAATGCTGGGTTGACAAACGCCTTTCGGGTAGAAACTATCTCTACAGCTTGTTATATTGTCAATCGAGCTCCTTTTGCACCTTTGAACTTTAAGACTCCAGAGGAAATGTGGTCAGATATTCCTGCTAATTATTTTGATTTAAAGATATTTGGTTGCCCTGCATACATGCATGTAAATGATGGAAAAATTAGAGCCAAGGGCTAAAAAGTACATTTTCCTAGGGTATGTATCTGGAGTGAAAGGATACCGACTATGGTATCCTAATCCCATGGCACCGGAATTTATAATTAGCAGAGATGAATCCTCTATGTTACATTCTAGAAAAGGGTCTTCTAGTTCTTGTAATACAGATAAAGGAAGGAGTACACAGAAATAGGTGGAGGTTGAGATTGACATTCCTTCTGAGCCAAGCTCATCAACTTTGGAGCAAAATACAATTGAAACTCCTGAAGTTGAGCCAGAAGCTGAAATTCCTGAAGTTGAACCAGAAGAAGAGGAGTATTTTTTAGCCAAACATAGACCAAGAAGAGAAGGCAAAAAACCATTAGGGTTTGGAGATATGTTGCATTTGCTTTTTCAGTTGCACAAGAAACTAAAGAAATTGGAGAACCATCAAAATATTCAGAAGCAGTTTCTGGTGCTGACTCAGCCGCCTTCAGAAAAAAGAATTGTTGGTTGCAAAATGGGTCTTTAAGAAAAAGGATGGCATTCTAGGGGTTGAAGATGCAAGGTATGAGGCACGATTAGTTGCAAAGGGCTCTAGTCAGGTACAAGGAGTTGATTTTAGTGATATTTTCTCACATGTTGTTAAACATAGCTCTATTCGTGTCTTACTTGCCTTAGTTGTCATATATGATTTGGAATTAGAACAACTTGATGTTAATATAGCTTTCTTACATGGCGAACTTGAGGAACAAATATACATGCATCAACTCGAAGGATTTGAAATTGAAGGAAAAGAAGATCATGTTTTCTTGTTGAAGAAATCCTTGTACGAATTGAAGCAGTCTCCAAGACAATGGCACAAAAGGTTTGATTCCTTTATGTTGAGTCATGGTTATTCGAGGAGCATGTATAATAGTTGCGTTTACTTCCGGAAGTTAAATGATGGTTCATTTGTGTACTTATTACTTTATGTTGATGACACGCTCATTGCTGCTAAGGATTTAACAAAAATTCACAATTTGAAAAGTCAGTTGAAAAGTGAATTTGAGATGAAAGATGGGAGCAGCTAAGAAAATCCTTGGCATAGAGATCAAAAGAGATCGAAAAGCCAACATGCTATTCCTGACCCAGAAGAAGTATTTGGAGAAAGTCTTGGAGAGGTTTGTCATAAAAGATGCTAAACCAGTTAATACCCCTCTTGCTGCTCATTATAAGTTATCAGTTGCTCAGTCCCCGCAGTCAGAGGAAGAAGAGAGGTACGTGGCACATGTTTCTTATTCCAGTGCAGTCGGCAGTATTATGTATGCAATGGTTTGTACACGCCCAGACATTTCACAAGCAGTGAGCGTGGTAAGCCGGTATATGGCTTGCCCTAGTAAAGCACATTGACAGGCTGTAAAATAGATTCTCAAATACTTGCGAGGTACTTCAAACACATGTTTGGAGTTTGGGAGAAATACAACACTTTGGTTGGTTTTGTAGACTCAGATTATGCTGGTGATCTTGACAAAAGAAGATCATTGACAGGCTATGTATTTTGCATTGGTGGTTGCGCTATTAGTTGGAAAGCTACATTACAACATGTAGTAGCTTTATCTACCACCGAAGCAGAATATATGGTAGTGACCAAGGCGATCAAAGAAGCTTTATGGTTGAAGGGTCTATTTGCGGAACCTAGTTCGCACCAAGGTGATATTACCATTTTTTGTGATAGTCAAAGTGCCATTCACTTGATTAAAAATCAGATGTATCATGAGAGGATGAAGCACATCGACATAAAGTATCATTTCATCAGAGAAATCATTGCTGAAGTAAAAGTCTCTGTTTAGAAGATCAGCACTAGAGACAATCCTACTGACATTTTCACAAAACCTCTTCCAGTGTCCAAGTTCAAGCTTTGCCTGAACTTGATTGGCATTTATGAAGAATGATTTTACCCATTGGGGTTGTTGCGGAGAAGGTGGAGCAAATGTATTATATATAAGTCAAAATTAGGCCAAGGTGGAGATTTGTAATATGGCCATTAATTTGGAATATTTTCAAGTGGGGGTCAAGTCTTCATGACATTTGTCATGACATAATATCCACTATAACAAAATTAGTGGACCAACTTTTCATGAGATTTGCCATGATATAATATCCACTATAACACAATTTGTGGACCAAGTTTTCATGACATTTGTCATGACATAATATCCACTATTAGGTTAAGGATTTCGTGCTGTAAATAGAGGAGCTTCTCCTCATTTGAGAACACACCAATTCAAGAGCTTTTCACTCTTGTCTTTCTTTCTCCTCCTTTATTTCATATAGAGTATTTTGTAAGAGAGTGAGTGTTGGGAAACACTTGTGTGAATCCTTTTTTTTGGAGTAATCTTGTGAGGTTATTCTCTTGGGGTATTTGGGATTAATTAGAGTATTTACTTTAATTTTGTACTCTTGTTGGTATAGTAAATTTGTTCCTCTCCGCTTGTGGACGTAGGTCATCTTGACCGAACCATGTTACATTTGTGTCTTCTTTATCTTCTCTAATTGCCGTTATTATCAACTTGTATTGTCTTTGTTGTTGTCACTATAATGTTATTTAGCTAAATTCCGCACTACCCGGTTCCCGATCCTAACAGTTTAACTGGCTCATTCCTCTTTATAAGGATCATAAGATTGAACATTTTAACTACAACAACAGGGACATTTGTTTATCTGTATTTTTAATTTTAAGCATGATTAAACTAATCGTAAACTCCGATTAAGATAAGTTGATATTAGGATCGATTCGCCTTGGTAATAAAGATTACATTGAACATTTAGATGAGAATTTTCTTACTTTATTAACACTCTAAAATTAAGCTCGACCAACAGCAAAACGAAAATGAAACCTTTCTTTCATTCAAACCGATTGAGTTCTCTCATCCTATTCATAATTCCAAAGGTACTATTACCTAATGTCCCTATATATAGTCCCCTTACATATGATAATTAATATCCTACATAAAAATAACCAAGACATGGGCTACTGTTATCATTCTTGTTCCACTTCTATGGCAGCATCTTTGTTCTTTGGAATTTCCATTTTTTGGCTATTGCCTCAGTCTGCACTTTGCACGACAAGGCACTATACATTCAATGTATGCAAAACTTCCAACGAAAAAAGTGGTCAAATGACTTAATTTACCTTTACTTCTTCTGATTGTCTCTAATGTCATTGAAGCTAAGTACATTTTTGTTTCACGTTTGTTCCTACAGATTGTGCAGCATACTGTAACACGATTATGCACCACGAAGAGCATAGTTAGCGTGAATGGACGTTTTCCTGGCCCTCATCTCATTGCAAGAGAAGGTGATCGAGTGATCGTTAAGGTGGTTAACCATGTATCCAACAATATCTCTATTCACTGGTAAGAAACTTAGAAACAATGAAAAAACTATATCGAAAACACTAAGTGGTTTCTTCATATATGTCCAAGCCTTGGTAGATAAACTTACCTATGCTAGTGGGAGTAAAGCAGGTTGGTACCTGGTGGAATTAATCGAGGTGCGCGCAAGCTGGTCCAGACACCATAGTTATCAAAAAAAGAAGTTAATTCAAACACTAACCTGCATTCAGAAAAATTGCTGAATGTAACGTTTCGTGGTATGCAGGCATGGAATTAGGCAACTTACAAGCGGATGGGCAGATGGACCAGCATATGTAACACAATGTCCGATACAAACTAACCAGAGTTACACGTATAACTTCACGATCATCGGTCAGAGAGGAACTCTGTTCTGGCATGCTCATATTTCATGGCTCAGAGCAACAGTTTATGGACCTATTATCATTCTGCCACAGCACAACGAGTCCTATCCATTTAAGAAACCTTACAAGGAAATTCCAATCTTATTTGGTTTGTATCATAAACCAGAACCACTTTGTTAATTCCTTTTCATAGTCAAAATTTTTACATTACTAGACGCAAGTATATGTTAATTATCTGTTGTTTTTCAGGGGAATGGTGGAATGTAGATCCTGAGGCAGTAATTAACCAGGCTCTTCAGACAGGAGGTGGTCCAAATGTTTCAGATGCATATACCATCAATGGTTTCCCAGGGCCCTTGTATAATTGCTCCGCTAAAGGTATAATCAATGGCTATAATAATGACAAACACAATGTTTTCATTATAATGAATCATCATTATAGCCATTTGTATTTAGGAGTGCATTATTACACAACTCACATTACTTTCTCAGCACTTAAGGTTAATGATAATAACATTGTTTACATGCAAAGTTTAAGAATATAGTGATTGAGGTTTAAAAATCTCAATACAAGTTAGAGCATGCACTAATCCAGTACTATGTTAATTAGGATAGTACTAATGTAGCTTTTGAACAACAACAACAAATCCACTGTAATTTTACGAATGGGATCTGGGGAGGGTAATGTGTACGCAAACCTTAGCCTATCTTGTGAAGAAAGAGAGGTTAATGTCGCTTTTGAAGTAAAGTATATTAATGTATCATGTTTCCTATAATTTTTCTTCAGATACATTCAAGCTGAAGGTGAAGCCGGGAAAGACTTACATGCTACGGTTGATCAACGCTGCACTGAATGATGAAATGTTCTTCAGCATTGCCAACCATACCCTCACCATTGTTGAAGCAGACGCTGTTTACTCCAAACCATTTAACACAAATGTAGTCTTTCTTACCCCTGGACAAACCACCAATGTTCTTCTTAGAACAAAGCCACATTACCCAAACGCCACCTTCCTAATGGCAGCTCAGCCATATTTCACCGGCCAAGGAACTTTTGACAACTCCACTGCTGCCGGAATTCTAGAATATAAACCCCCCTTAAATGGTTCTCCCACCAACAAAAATAAAATCAAGCTCTTTAAACCAACTCTACCAAATATAACTGCAACAGGTTTTGTTTCCAATTTCACCAAGAAATTCCGCAGCTTAGCCAGTGCTCGATTCCCAGCAAACGTTCCACAAACTGTTGACAAGCGTTTTCTGTTCACAGTAGGACTTGGTTCGAGCCCATGCCCTAAAAACATGACATGTCAAGGACCTAATGGCACAAAATTTGCAGCTTCAGTAAATAATGTATCTTTTGCTCTTCCAACGACAGCACTTCTGCAATCTCATTTCTTTGGACAATCAAACGGAGTTTACACCACAGATTTTCCAACCAACCCTCTAAATCCATTCAACTACACAGGAACACCACCAAACAACACTCTAATAACCAATGCAACAAAGACTGTTGTCTTGCCATTTAATTCAAGTGTTGAGGTTGTGCTACAGGACACCAGCATTCTTGGCGCTGAAAATCACCCCCTTCACCTCCACGGTTACAATTTCTTCGTCGTTGGTGAAGGGTTTGGCAACTTTGATCCTAATAAAGAACCTGCCAACTTCAATCTCAAGGACCCTATAGAGAGGAACACGGTTGGTGTCCCGGCTGGTGGATGGATTGCTTTTAGATTCTTCGCAGATAACCCAGGTAAGGACTTTATTCTTAACAAATATAACAATTTTCTTTAATTGAAATGATGATCCTAAAGTGCAAGTATGAAACAGGAGTATGGTTTATGCATTGCCATTTTGATGTGCACACAAGCTGGGGACTGAGGATGGCTTGGATCGTGTTAGACGGGCCATTACCGAGTCAAAAGCTGCCTCCTCCACCTTCAGATCTTCCAAAATGTTGAGCAAGAAAGAGAAATTCAACGGCTCGCTTGCAATTTCTTGAGTGTTTTTATCTCCTTTTACGTTCCGGCTAATTTTGGTTCATTAAGTTAATGTGTTATTCTTTTCTGTTTCCTTGAAACAGTTCAAAAGTACTGTGAACAATGTTCTTCACCATGAAGACTTTCGCCACTTCTCTTAAAACGTTCACTTCAAATACTTCATATCAAATGATTTCATTTCTTCAAACTTTGGAAGTGTATACATTTACACAGAAACAATAACTAATGTGTAAAATTCTTGTTTGCGTGTTGGACCCAACAAAAAGGCATCCATGAAGAAGGGATCAACTAGCAATTATACAGAATGCGGAAGAGCATTTGAGCTGCCGAAACATTATAATTACAAGAACATAAAGTAGATAACTAGTAAACAACATTCATATGCAGAAAGTACTAATAGAATAATTCCACAAGCAAAGATGTATGAACAAGGGACCAATTTAATAAGGTAGTGAACGGCATCGGCCGGATGTTCATAGATGCAATCAGAATTGTTGCTTCAGCAGTGCCCCTCTTCCTTAGAGGGCGTTTCCACTCTCCATTTTCATTTTTCAACAATCCTGCTTACGGTAGACTAGGAGTGAGACCTGTGTATCAAAGTTTAAGTACAAAAGCAGATGCTTAGTGGCCCTATAGTACACCAGTTTTCGTGTCAGAGTGAGGTACTTGGTCCAACATCGTTTCCCTTACAAGTTCCAACGATTGTTCTTAACATCCTTGACTGCAGGTTTTTACTTCTTGCTGCTAGAAGTTGTTGGGAAAAAAATAATATTCCGCCCAGGAATAATATCCACGATACATAACAATAACACAAGAGAGTAATAACGATACCAAATCTTTTAACGGGTAAAATATAATACTCGAGTGGAGCAATATAATATCACTATAATATTACAACTTGATAGTGTTAATAGACTACTACAACTTCAAAAGAAATAATACTCTTTATTTTAAACATCACACGATATTACTCTCACTCTCTATTTATCTCACAGATTACGATTTGTGTATTACTCTCTTTACACTCTATTTGCGTTCACTATGATTTTTGGTGTGTTTGAAATGAAGAACGGATGCTCCTATTTATTAGTAGAAGATGTTGTCCCTCGCAACCAATTAGATTGTTTTGTCTTTGCAATTTGCATTTGCAAGTTGCAGATCTTGTTACCAAGTTGGTTGAAGTCTGCGTTTGTGAAAACCAATATTTTCTTATTCTTTTTCTTTTAGTTCTTTTGTTTTAATTGGTCCCACTAATCTCTCCCTTAATTTTGATTTTTCTTTTTTATTTCAAGTCTTGATCTCAATCTCTGAAAATCTTCAAACTTGAGAGGCTTTGTAAAGATATCCGCAGCATGATCATGAGACTTCACATATTTGAGTTCGACTTCCTTCTTGGCAATGCATTCTCTCATGAAGTGATACCTTGTATCTATATGCTTGCTTCGATCATGATACACTAGATTCTTCGCGAGTACCTGTGCGAATTTGTTATCAATACAAATCTCTATAGCTTCAATTTGTGGCAAATTGAGCTCCTTCAATAATCTTCTCAACCAAATAGCATAACATATACATGATGTTGCTGCTATATATTCAGCTTCACAAGTCGAGAGAGTAACTATGGATTGTTTCTTTGAACTCCAAGAAATAACAGAATCATCCAAGAAAAAACACAAAACTGGTTGTGCTTTTTCTATCATCAATATCTCCTGCACAATCACTATCACAAAATCTCATAAGGTTGAATCACTAGAAGAAGAATAAAATAGCCCAAAGTCAGTTTTACCTTTTACGTAGCGACGCATTCTTTTAGCGACTTTCAAATGAGTGGATGTAGGAGCTTCCATAAAGCGGATTACTACTCCAACTACAAGAGTATATCTGGCCTGGTACAAGTCAAGTACCTCAAACTTCCCACAAGACTTTTGAAAAATGTAGGATCCACTTTTTTTCCTTCATCAAACTTGGACAATTTTGTCTCACTCTCCATCGATTTGTTCACCGGATTACAATCGAACATGTTGAACTTCTTCAATACTGACAAGGCCAGTGTGTATTGGAATTTCCTGCTCGTACTCTGTCAAATTTAGTATAGTTTAAGATATCGTCCCACAGGGACTGAATAATCTATGCTACAGACTTGTAATATTTTAATTACTATTTGAGAGAATCAAATTGATGAAAAGTGAGTGAAGTTTAAAACTTGATAATTACTTAAACAAAACAAATAACTTTTGAAAGATTTATAATTGTAAAAAAGAGTTGAGAATCATTGAATTCACTAGATAATGTTACTATAATAAAATCTCAAATTTTACATTTATTTCTTTAAAGAATAATTGCTTATTTCTAATAAAATTATATTTGCTCACTAAGAAATAACCAATTAATAACACTCCGTGAGAATTATGTTAATTAATCAACCTAAGACTAGTGACGTTTAAACCGAAATATTTTTCTTGCTTGAGTTGCGCTAAAATAAAGTAAAAACCTTCATGAGAATATTTTTGCTAAGGATCAATAATCTTGCCTACAATAATTTCTCCATGAGACTTAAAATTGAGGCAAGCAAGATTACTAACTTGAAATAATAGTTCAGTGAAAAATTACTTTCACTCTACTATTTTATTCATCAGTTATTATATATTAATTTTGCTCTGCGAGAATTACAAAATTAATATATGAATGACTTAGTGATAAAATATATAGATGTGATAATAGAGTAATTAAAAAGCATCATTTCAGCACAATATGAAATGTAAATAAAAAGTTTCAAGCCAAGAATATATAAAAACTGAGATAGTATTATAAAATATATCAAGCTTCATCAATTATCCCAAAGAAAAGAGATTACTCCATTATCAAGTAAGAAAATCAAAAAAAAAAAAAAGATATTTAGAAGACTAGAAATATTTAAAAGACTTAGTGTGTAACGACTCGACCAGTCGTTTTGAGCTCCAGTACATCGTCCGGCGGTTGCCTTGAGTAGCTTCACTTCAGGTATTATGACTTGTACGTGTGGTCAGAATTGAATTTCGGGAAGTTCGGAGTTGATTTGGAAAGAAAATTCTAATTTCGGAAGTTTTACGTTAGAAGAATTGACTAAGGTTTGACTTTTGAGTAAACGACCTCAGAATCGGGATTTGAAGGTTCCAATAGGTTCGTATGATGATTTCAGACTTGGGCGTATGTTCAGGTTGAGTATCGGGTGGCCCGGGAGCATTTCGGCGCTTATTATGGAAAGTTAACATTTTGAAAGTTTAAGAATTTCTTAAGTTTGATTTGAAGTGGACTTTGGTGTTATCGATGTCCGTTTGAGGTTCGAGCCTTGAAATAGGTTCGTAATGTGATTTATGATTTGCGCGTAAAGTTGACGTCATTCCGGAATGTTTAAGTGTGATTCGGACGCATTCGGCGAAGTTTGAATGTTTGAAAGTTTAAAGAAGGTTTTCATCGTCAATTCGTAATTTTGATGTTGTTTGATGTAGTTTGAGGCTTCGACTAAGTCCGTGACGTAATTTGGGATGTGTTGGTATGTTTGGACGGGGTTTCGTGGCCCTGGGGTGCGAATCGGATTGGATCGGATCGGAACAGGTCGAGTTTGCACTTGGAAAACTGCTGAAATGCACCAGGTCTGGTGCGACTGCACCTGCGAAGGATTTGGTCGCAGGTGCGAGACCGTAGGGGCGTGTTTGGCATCGTAGGTGCAGAGTTGTGCTGGGAAGATGAGATGCACAGGTGCGAGGTTTTGGCCGCACCTGCGAGATTGTAGATGCGGGAAAGAGATGCGCAGGTGTGAGGGGGATGTGAGGTCGTTGTTTCCGCAGAAGCGGAGCCTAGGTCGCAGGTGCGACTCCACAGAAGTGAAGTCTGGTCCGCAGAAGCGAAGGCATGAGGGCTGAAACAGAATCGCAGAAGCTGAATTTTGGCCACACCTATGGAACCGCGGAAGTGGTCAAGTGACCGCAGGTGCGATGATCGCTGGGCATAATTGTTTTAACAACGGGATTTGACTCTCCTTCATTAATTTTTCATTTAGGTTGGTTGAATTTGGGAAACTATTTTGAGGGGTTTTTCATCAAGCAACACGAGGTAAGTGATTCCCACCTATTACGAGTTAAATAGTTGGATTACATATGGAATTTAACATGGAAATTTATGAAAATTAATAAATATTGTGGGATTTTGGTAAAAAATTAGAATTTGGTATTTTTGAATTTTGATCACGAAAATGGAAATGGAATTGGGAATAAAAATTATATATTTGAGTTCGTAATGTTATAGTAAAATTTATCTTCAAACAATTTTGGAATTCGGGCATGTGGGCTCGATGGTTGACTTTATTGACTTTTCGAGCGGAGTTGAGAATTGTCATAAATTGTTAAATTGTAAGCATTGGAGTATGTTTTGATTGATTTGCATGTAGTTTGACTAGTTTCGGAACGTTTGACTTGGAGTTGAGTGTTAAAGTGGCGTTGGAGTCGGTTATGGAACTTCGGAGCGAGGTAAGTCTCCTGTCTAACTTTATGAGGGAAAACTACCCCCTAGGTGATGTAATTGTTATGTGCTACTAGTTGTAGGTGCTACGTATACACGAGGTGACGGGAGTCTGTACGTAGCTAAAGCATGTATATGTCCGGATAGACTTAGGACTTTACCATGTAATACTTGAAATATTTGAATTCATTCTGCTGGCATAAATTAATTGAAAATATAATTGAACTTGATTTAGAAATACTTGCATATATGTTCGGCCAAGCCTTATTACCTTGAGTAGTTGGCAAGTAATTTGAAACTGTAAAGGTTATACTCACCTTGTGTTCATATACTGTATCGTAAGCTCATGTCTCGTAATTCGATAATTCATTTCCTTTCTTATAGAGTGGGTCGAACGCCTCGGCAGGATTATGTACCACACTCTCATGGGAGCGGGCCGTTCGCCTCGACAGTATAATAAATACATCTATGGTTCATGTCGCTCGACCTTCGGCAGTGTACGCGTTATGATGGGATCGGACTGATCGCCTTGGCAATATCACATTCTTTCTGAATCTGGCCGTACAACCTCGGTATAATCGTGCGTTATATCGCTAACAATCTAAATATTCATGAGGTTCTTCCTTCCATTGATTCCTTGCATCTTATATGGTACTTCCTTATCCTTTTGATATTGGTACTTGATATTTCTGAGCTGTTGAGATAGAATACGAGATTGAGAAATTAATATCGCTAGAAAGAAATTTTGGAAGATTGTGTTAGTTATGATTTTACCTTACTACTACTGTTGTGCTTCTTATCTGTTTATGATTTACCATGTTGATTTATTGGACCACTAGTAAGTGTCGATGTTGACCTCTCATCACTACTTCTCTGGGATTAGGCTAGATACTTACTGGGTACGCATTGATTTACATAATCATGCTGTACTTCTACAATAAATGTGTAGGATATGATAGGTTCATTTGGTGATTATCTTGGCGTGTAAGCGCAACTGTTGAGGAGACTTTATGTGAGCTGCATTTCAGGCCACGCATCGCAGTCCACAGAGTCTCCATTATACTATTTATCTTATCCTGTATTATTTACATTCTAGACATATGTCTTATTATTATTGTACTCCTTAGTAAATGCTCATACACTTGTGCCACTAGGTTTCGGGGGTATTCTAGAACTTGTTTTGGATTTTTTACATTGATTCACTTTCACTTATTATTTTAACGAAATCGTATGTAACTACGATTTATTTTAAGGCACTAACCTTTTTATTCCAAGAAAGACTTATGATTTTAAAAATGATAAAATGAATAATTCAGTGTTGGCTTGCCGGCGATGTTGGGCGCCATCACGGCCTATAGTGGATCTTGGGTCGTGACATAGTTTCACCTATTATTTCGCCTTGAGAAATTCTAGCCAAGTTTATTGATTCTACTTGTTTTGCGATCATAATTATTCTCAATTTCAATGATTTCCCGAGATAAAGACGCTTGCTCATGCCTTCACAAAATCAAAATCATAGATATAGAATTTATATAGTGAAGATAAAAAGAATTAGTTATTGAACATATAATAAAGAATTTATTTTATTAATTTAAAACCTACAAATAGGATAGAGGAGAGAAAAATAATAATATATAAAGATATAAAGAAAATAGAACTTTATATAAACATATATATATATATATATATATATATATATATCCATTAGTTAGATATATAACATATATAAGAAATGCATCAGAATTTACCCCCTCCACACGTGAACCGTTTCATCCTCCGGGATAACGTATGATGAGAGATATACATATATAAGTATTAATTTAAGGAAAAGAAAAAATTAATGCTAATGTATATAAAAAAATCTTTCTGGCTTTCAAATTTACAATCACAGAAGAAAGCTTGAAAGAAACTATGATTACACATATTCTATGTGTAATAGACTGGCTAATTTAAGACCTTATAAGTCATTTGGTCCTGGTTAAAATATAAACCAAAAATTACCTGAGTCAACATTCGACTTGAATCATTAAATGGTTAACCAACCAGTTACTTAGGCATACTAATCACCATGGTAATATAGAGTCACGAACTCTAACTGAATACATGCAATGATCTCAAGGATCGAATATACAATATTGTTCGAATAAGAGTTGACAGTACAATAAATTGAAAAGACTCCAAGGGACTGCGACGACCAAGCAGCTCTACCTTGAATCCTTGCGATCACTCTCTAACGATGTCTGAATCTGATATCTCCAGTACTGGCTTTGCACAAAAATGTACAGTAGTTGAGTACACCACAGTCGGTACCCAGTAAGTATCAAGACTAACCTCGGTAGAGTAGTGACGAGGTACAGTCAAGACTCTCACTAGTCAAATAACCTGTGCAATATAACAATATACAATAGTACTGGATATCAACTAGCAATGATAGCAACAATAATCAACCAGGGATATGAACCACAAGGCAACAAGAACACTATAAATATTGCTCAAACGAATAAGGAATACAAGTACAACCAATTAATCACGTCCTTCAAATATACGTCTTTCAAATGTAAGTCCTTCAAATATAATCTTTCAAATATAAGTTTTTGAAATAAAAACCCTTCGAATAAAAATCTTACAATAAAAATCTTTCTAATATAAATCTTTCAAAAAAAATCTTTTTGAATATAATTCTTTCAAATAAAATCTTTCAAGTGTAATTCTTTCAAATAAAATCTTTCGAATATAATTCTTTCAAATAAAAGTCACCCCGTGACACCTTATTTCATAATCATAAAATACGGGTCAGAGTCCACTTTCATATTTTCGTAACATGGGTCCCAGCCCACTTTTACAATTCCACGGCACCTCGTGCCGATATTTCGATCAAACTGCATGGACAACTCACGTGCCAATAATAAAATTATTATTTACTCACGGCTCCTCGTGCCCACATCTCATATCACAATTGCATGGACAGTTCACGTGCCAATATCACAATCATCATATTTTTCCGACACCTCGTGCCCATATTTCATATCATATCTGCACGGCCAGTTCACGTGCCAATAACATAATCCGCCTGGCAATAGCCACAGACTCATGGATCAGAATATTATCAAGTTTATCGAAACAACAAGATAAGTTGCACAAGATATAAAAATAAATACAAGGAGAATCACAACATTACAGAAAAATCATCAACACAATAATCCCACACCATCACATAAAAATCATCAACATAATGACCCCAGATCATCACATATCATCTCTAACAATAGCCACCCTTATCTCCTCTATATTAACCCGTATCACTCCATATATTAGCCACCCTTATCCCTCCACCCTGACAATATCAATAGCCACCTTTATCGCTCTTATAGCCACCCTTATCTCTCCTATAATTGCCTCCCTTATCTCTCCGTGTAATAGCCTCTCTTATCTTTCATCCCAGACAATACCCCAGCACAAATAACAACAGTGAAATGTCACCCTTATGTCTGCATATTATCAACAGCAGGATGCCACCCTTATGTCCTCATAATAATAACTCAAATCACACAACAATTTACATGGAATATTATCACAACAACAACATAATCAATTCATATTACAAATTTCCCATAGGCCACAACCATTTCCAAAGATACAACGAAATCAAATAATTTCACAGCAAATAGCCCATGGCTCCATACAACGTGTATAAATCTCAAAACAACATCAAGGATGGAAAAGTAACTCAGCATAGGACAACGCCTTCTTTAACCTAAATTTTAGATAAGTATATTAATGCCTATTTTTAAACTTATTTGATTAATTATTTGCAGATGATAATCCATAATGAAATTATCTCTAGGATATGTTAACTCAACAAAACACGGGATTCACATAAAAATCAAAGTGGCAATCACACTAAATTATCATATAAAAATAAATTCGACAAACAAAAAATGAGACATGATAAATAAAGGACTCAATAAGTGTCAACAATTTTAAATTGAATATATAAAAATGCCTAAGCCTTTAAAGCAATAAAATTTGGACATATAAGCCCAAGTACGTACTCGTCACCTCGCGTACACGGTTTTCACTCAATGCCTAAAGGGCATTTTCCACACTCAAGGTTAGGCAAGATACTTACCTTTTTAAAGTTAGGCCGATATTCCAGAATAGCCTTCTTGCGTGAAATGACCTCCGGACGGCTCAAATCTAGCCAAATTAATTATATAACTTATTTGATTAATTATTTGCAGATGAATAATCCATAATAAAATTATCTCTAGGATATGTTAACTCAACAAAACACAGGATCCACATAAAAATCAAAGTGGCAATCACACCAAATTATCATATAAAAATAAATTCGACAAACAAAAAATGAGACATGATAAATAAAGGATTCAATAAGTGTCAACAATTTCCAATTGAATACATAAAAATGCCTAAGCCTTTAAAGCAATAAAATTTACACATATAAGCTCGAGTACGTACTCGTCACCTCGCGTACACGGCTTTCACATTTCACAAAATGGCACATACGACTCAATGCCTAAGGGGTATTTTCCCCACTCAAGGTTAGGCAAGATACTTACCTTTTTAAAGTTAGGCTAATATTCCAGAATAGCCTTCTTGCGTGAAATGACCTCCAGACGGCTCAAATCAAGCCAAATTAATTTCATAACTTCATTAAAATTCATTGAAAATAATTCCGGATAATAAAACATTGACTTAAAATTTTATTTTAAAAAGTCAACCCGAAAGTCAATGCGGGGCCCGCCTCTCGGAACCCGACAGAATTTTCACGAAATCCAAACACCCTTCCGATATGAGTTCAATCATCCCAATTTTATCAAATTCCGATAACGAATCGACCTCTAAATCCTCAATTTAAGGTATAGAAAAATTTCTACCATTTTCAACCTAAATCACAAATTTCATGATAAAAATAACAATAGATTCATGTATTTTAACCAAAATCGAGTTAGGAATTCTTACCCCAATGTTTTCCTTGAAAAACTCACGAAACATTGCCTCGCCCGAGCTTTCTTCATCCAAAATTTGAAGAATGAGACGAAGTCTCGTGTTTTGACTTTATTTTGTTGCCTAGGGGTTTGTTCTTCGCGTTCGCGACCCTCCCCTCGCGTTCGCGACCCTCCCCTCGCATTCGCGATGAACAAATTCCTTAACAGCCATTTCCAAATGCTTCCCAAGCAGCCTCTAGTATAATGTTCATAACATTTTGTACAAAATTCCAAATGACAAATGGTTTAACTTTCTGCAAACTAGACATCAAAGGCTACAACTTTCCTTTTTGGAACTATCTTCAACTTCCTTATAGATTTCAAGATATAAGCTTCCAAAGACAGACGCCAAACAACATGAATTCCTTCTTCGCGAACGCGAGAGTCTCTTTGCAAACGCGAAGAATGAAATCCAGAAGCCAAATCCTTCTTTGCAAACGCGAAGAACAAAACCAGACATCAGAAAACCAGCATCTAAAGTAGCCCAAAATGATCCGATAACACCCGAAACACACCCCAGGCCCCCCAGGACCCCAACCAAATATACCAACAAGTCCTAAAATATGATACGAACTTAGTCGATACCTCAAATAATATCAAACAATATCGAAACTACGTGTCACGACCCAAAATTCACTATAGGTCGTGATAGCGCCTAACGCCGCCGTCAGGCAAGCCAACATTAATTTATCAATTTATTTACTTGTTTTATTACTTTCAGGATCATAATATCCATTACTTAAATAGTATAGAATGAAATTACAGGGTAAATAGATAATAACTATGTGAACTACAATCACGAACAACCAGTAGGGACCCCCAAAACCCGGTGTTACAAGTGCATGAGCATTTTTCTAATGAGTACAATAACATTACAACACCTGTCCTGAATGTAGTAAGACAAAATAAATAAACAATGCAATGGAGACTCGGTGGACTGCGATACATAGCCTGGAATGCAGCTCATATAAAGTCTACTCCACAGGTGCGCCTACGCGCCAAGGTGATCGTCAAATGAACATGTCAGATCCTGCACATTTAGTGCAGAAGTGAAGCATGAGTACATAAATCAACATGTACCCAGTAAATATCTAGCCTAACCCCGGAGAACTAGTGATGAGGGGTCGACATTGACACTTGCTAAAGGTCTAATACAATAATATAATAAAACATGAGCAGATATGAAACATACGGCAATGATGGGTAAATCTGTAAGTTACATAATCTTTCAATTACTTCTTTTAAAGCAAGAATTTCTAAATCTTGTATTCTACCTTAACAGCTCAGAAAATTTCAAGTGTTATTATAAAATAAATAAGGAGTACTATATAAATGCCGAGCATCAATGGAGAGATTAGCTCGTGAATATTCGGATTACTAGCGATATAACGCATTATTCTGCCAAAGTCATTCGGTCCGATCCGGAATATGTGTACACTGCCGAGGGTCGTGCACTACGAACCATAGATGCATCTATATACTGCTGAGGCATTCGGCCTGATCCACAAGAATAAGGAAGGTAGTTATCAAATTACGAGACACGTGTTTACCATACAGTACATGGGCACATAACGAATATAATCTTTACGCTTCTCTAATAACTCACCCACAACCCAAAGAGTTAGGGCTCGACCTGCTATACATACATTTATTTCTAAATCAAATTCAGTTATAACTTTAATTAATAAGCCAGCAGAATGAGTTCAAATAATTCAAATATTACAGGATAAGATCCTAAGTCTACCCGGACATAAACTTGCTTTAGCTACCTACGGACTCTCGTTACCTCGTGTGTACGTAACACCCACAACTAGTTTCACATAACAACAAGTATCACCTGGGGTTAGTTTCCCCCTCACAAGGTTAGACAGGAGATTTACCTCGCTCTGAAGTTCCATAACTGGCACCGAAGCCTCTCTAACACCTCAAACCGATGCCCGTCGATCCAAAACTAGTCAAACAATGTGCAAACCAATAAAAATATACTCTAATATCCATAATTAATAAATTTAAACAATTTCTAACTCAGCTCGAAAAGTAAATAAAGTCAACCCTCGGGCCCACGTGCCCGGATTCCGAAACTTTTCAAAGATAAACCTTACCCATAACATTACTAACTCAAATATATGATTCTTAATTTCATTTCCAAAATCGTGGTCAAGATAAGATATTATCAATTCTAGGTTTTCTACCAAAATCCCATAATTTTCCTAAATTTTCCTTCTTAAATCCACATATAAACCTCACATTTAGCTCGCAATAAGTAAGAAATTACTTACCTTGTGTTCAAAATCGCCCAAGAACCGAGCTCCAAAAATCCAAAATGAAAATGACGAAATGACCAAGTTCGATCCCCTTATGTTCTGCCCAGTTTCTGCTTCTGCAGACATATTTGCGCATCTGCGGCCTCGCTTTTGTGAGTCAAAATGTGCATCTGCGGAGTACACTGCCCAGCTGAGGCCTCGCATCTGCGGAAGCATTTTTGCTTCTGTGCAGGTGCTTCTGCGATGGCCAATCGCGTATCTGAGGACCAGCCGCTTCTGCATTCTCATTTCTCGCTTCTGTGATTCTGCATGTGCGGGAATTTCTTCACACCTGCGACCACTACCTTGTTCCTTCCCATTTCGCTTCTGCGGGCTCGACCTCGCTTTTATGATGTCGCTTCTACGGGCTCGACCTCGCTTCTACAGTGTCGCTTCTGCGGCTCAACCTCGCTTCCACGATGTCGCTTCTGCGACCAAGACATTGCAGAAGCGATCACACCAGCTTCTGCCCAGCTTCGGCATTTCTTAAGTCCAAAACTTAATCCATTAACCATCTGGAATTCACCCAAGGCCCTCGGGACCTTAACCAAATATACCAACACGTCCCAAAATACAATACGAACTTGGGGGAGCCTTCAAATCACATCAAACAATGCTAATACCACGAATCGCACCCCAATTCAAGCTTAATGAACTTTAGAACTTCAAACTTCTACTTTAATGCTGAAACCTATCAAATCAAGTCTGATTGACCTCAAATTTTGCACACAAGTCATAACTGACATTACGAACCTACTCCCACTTCGGGAATCGGAATCCGACCCCGATATCAAAAAGTCCACTCCTGGTCAAACTTCCCAAAATCATCCAATTTCCAACTTTCACCAATTGACGCCGAAATGACCTACGGACCTCCAAATCGACATCTGCACACGCTCCTAAGACCAAAATCATCATACGAACCTGTTGGGACCTTCAAATTCCGATTCCGAAGTCATTTGCTCAAAAGTCATATCTTAGTCAGTTCTTCCAACTTAAAGCTTCCGAAATTAGAATTTTCTTTCCAAACCAACTCTGAACTTCCCAAAATTCAATTCTGACCACGCGTACAAGTCATAATACCTAAAGTGAAGCTACTCAAGGCCTCAAACCGCTGAACGAGGCTCTAGAGCTCAAAACAATCGATCGGGTCGTTACATTCTCCCTCACTTAAACATACGTTCGTCCTCAAACGTGCTAAGGACTGCTCCGGAGTTTTCCAAAATCACTATTTAACACCTCGTGCACCTACCCGTGCCACCACAATCCACTTGAACACATTAGCTTGAGTCAGACTGAAGATCCTCCCTTTTATTTAGTCAATAAACCTTAGGACCAAATTCCAACCTCCGAATTTCTCTACATGTCCCGATTCTAACATACGAACATCGTACCAATCATCACACACTGTACCAAAACATGATCATGCACCTATGTTGAAATCACACCATGAACCACATAAGTCGGTTACCCATAATAACATCCTCCGACCACAATAGTCGTAATTTCATGAATTTGATGCCCGCAATACATCTCATGACGCATATAATCCTGTTCCAACCCTCGCAATACTGCCACAACGAAAGAGACGTGTAGAAACTTATAACCATTTGCCGAATCAATAATTCATGGAGTCTCTCTTCCTGACAGGAACCATTACCTCATTCTGAGTTAAATAACGATATTTTCTCTTTAATGTACCTTATATAAATCTGATTGCACTAATTTCAGGTCCAATAGTCTCATCTCACCCTGTACAAACTGCTCAGGCAATGAGTCACCTCAAACACTGACCAAGATCTTATGTAGCACCATCAAAGCGCCAACAAGCTACCATTCGAATATAACTCATAAGGAAGAACGAACTCCGATGGGGAATTACCCAGCTTGCAAAACGAATAAAATGGTCGTATAGGTGCTATGAACCTACCTCAGGGATGAAAAACAAGGCACACAAAATAAGTGTAAGGAACTATGCTCAACATCTCACTGTTTTGGCATGCAACCCAATCAGTCATGACACTGCTGTGGCATGCAACCCAATCCACATAACATACTCGTGGCAGCGTGCCACCTGATCCAGACAATATATCCGTGGCAGCATGCCACCCTATCCGCACATAACATCAATAAAAAAACACACACATCAAGTCGTAACTCTTATACTTACGAAATGCCCGAATATCGACCACAAGCATGCCAACTACTTAATACGAATCCTGGGGAGAAGGATAGCACCATACGCTGCGAAACCCAAGCACAACTAAGGTGCAATGATGACCTGCATCTCGAGAGACATCTTGCTCACATAACACCACAAGCTACATGGGATCTTAACATGTATGCAAATAATCAATCCGTTTCACCACCCACATGGTACAATAGATGACATGGAATAGCTGACGACGGGAATAACATCCAATGCCCAACGACTCCTCCGTAAGAAATGCTATGACGAATGGACACATCCGACCTGCTGTAGAGCACACACTCACACTAGACCTACCAACAGACTTCACATTGATTATACTGGGTCAATAACCTTACAAAGATCCACAATGGCCTTATTCATGACACATAAGAACAATCATCAAATCTGAAACAAACTCACACGGCCCACAGCCCAAGGGACAGGACACCTCTCAGGAATAAACTCTTGAATTTGTGATATTACCAAAACCTCCATCCTTGGTTTTAATCTATAAAACCAAGTGACTAACATGCCACACTTATACAAATCTCCCAGTGGGGTACGCTTCCACGACCTTCCGCTCAGGTAGCAAAGTCTGCACATCCATACCACCAACTGTACTAATTCCGTAAGGCAAATCACAATCCGCAAATCAATACACAATGCCTCTTCCACAAAATACTATTCTCAGGCAACACTAAGATAACGCTAGCTTACTCTAAACATCTAAATTCTTTCCTGCTCATCCGAGCTCGTGACATGCTTACCAACACTGAACCGTAACCTTGATCCTCAACTTCCAATTCCCATGCCGCTCTCTGCATCCATCATGCCGCTATACGAGAGTACAAGAATTCATCATAACCCCTGAACTACTAGTAGAATGAACACTTCATTGGCCAGAAACCTTTCACTTAACTCATTTCAAAAGAACCAATGCAACATGCAACTGAATTCCCAAACCGCAGAAAATACAAACCTCAAGTCGTGATCTGAACTGCCATGACTCTTCCGGAATCTATTTACACAACAAGGCGGTTTGAATCAAATACCTTCCAAATCAATCAAGTTATGGGGCTGTCAAGCCCACACGTATGTCCACAAACCACATGTATAACTTCATACACGGAAGGAGCTAATCAATGCCACAACCATGCCGATTCAACCATTACTAACCGACCCAACTTCTTTCAATTTACTCTTGACCTGACTTAGAAATATAATAGCTCCATTCACAACATAACGAACTCCATCTGCACTTATCCTGAGTGACCCGAATCGCGAGACCACATCGTCTCAATACCCATGAATCATCTCATACCTCCTTACACGCACAATAGCATCTCCAACTAGTACCCCCATTCTGCAAGACCTTCTGCGAATCCGAAGCTATTTCTCCCTGTCCTCCAATACTGCACCGCATGCCCGATGATAACGTAGAACATTCCAAGTCCCATTCGTAATCCACTGTGAAAAACTCGATCCTTAACCGCACAACAGACCTGAAATCCTTAGGCACTGAACTTTAATTCTTGAACCCACTAGGATCGTTGTTGAGAATCACCCACTTGACCTGATCTCGAATATAACCAAACTTCAACGCTCTGCTAGCACATGAACACCCCCTCAAAGAAGCAACCGGCTGAATTCGTTTTCTTGTACATCACATCCACAAGAAACATAAACTCTGAATCTTCCCAAAACCTGCACATGAATCGACAAGGCGGAATGTAGTGCACATTTATCAATTTCCTTGCTCGAATTACCCCTAATATTTTCTTTCCCTAGTCGTAAATAATCCACCAACGCATCGATAACTAGAAACCGCACAAGCAGACAACCACATGATCCAATCATAGACGGTGGGGCTCCCTCACTTAGCTATAAGCTACCATCACATAATGTATAGCCCATAATGATTCCTCATTCTCAATTACCATGATCCAGTACCGTTAACCCACCAAATTTCTCAAAGTCTATTGTTAAGCTCTTCATGAACATTCCAAATTATTAGCCACGACCGCATATCTGACCTTCTGCCGAGTAGTAAGTAAAACTCCTCGTAGAAACTTTATCAAAGTCACGCAACCGCTAACCGGCTCGCAGGAGATAACCCAATTGTGGAAATTCCTTACCGACATCTTCCAACGACGCTGCACTGGGTACAACTACCATGTAATCAGTAAATTCTCCTGAGCCCATGCTCGCGCACCGACTGTATAAGTCTGTTCCTTCCCCATTGACATCAACTGTAAATTCAACAATACCTTCCAAACTTAAAGCCATGCTGCATCCAAAACGATAATCACATCTTCACACCCCTCTTTATTCCAAGCAAACTCCTTCCTGCCATATCCAATCTTTCTCGATACAGTAGCCACCATCCCAAATATAATCAGTAGACCAAATCAACTTCCATCATGATTCCCAAAATCGCTCTAAACTCTCTCAACGCATATGGTTTTCCTATCACAGAATCTATACGCTACTCTGCCACTCCCACTTCGGTCAAACTATCTCCTTTAAGCAATTTCTCGACCTCTGCTTTTCATACTTGACCTGCTAGTACTTCAACCACCGCGAGACACCTCCCGCCATGCCCTTCCCTCATACTTTGTTGCTCAAATGTTGCCTCAAATCAAATCCATACCTGAAGCATCTGAACTGATAGATCGCTACCAACTCTAAACCTCCTGGAAGATCATCTTTCTCGAGCCATCAACATTAGAAACACCAATTCAATTCTAAACCGCTGTATACCGCTATCTCTGACAACCGCACTCAGGCACCATTTCATAACACCCTGCCCCGAAGGCAAAATCAAGAAGACCATACCACTGGCGAACCTTAACACGTTCAAACAAGGACGACAACACCACATCACAATGAAAATTCCACCACGCTCGAAAACACCAAGTCTCATTACTCCATCAACCAAAACCTGAACATCCACAGTCTGATTGCCTTTTCTCTGTTGGAATTAAATGTTGAACCTCTAAATCATGTGCTAAAAAATCCTCCTTTCAAGTCATTCGCTAACTCGACAAATAGACAAGTACCTTACCATTACACCAACACTGTGCGATAATGACGCATGAACATCATAGCAATCCTTGCATAGCCTCAAAACCATCGGAAATACAGCTACTAGGCTGAAATGACAGAACATCCTTCCGCAGGGTGACGACAATAGCCTGCTTGAACACGTAGGGAAAAACTTCCTGCACCACGTCTGTAATACCACTACAACTCCTCGATGTCCAAGTGATAACAAGCACTTCACATCGCATAAGATTGAGTAGGAAGGAAACAAAGGCGCAAGCCTTAATGGAATCAAATCGCACGATGAGGAATCAAGAAGGGAAGTGCTCCTAACAGTCATGTAGCCTCTCAAAGATAAGTACAGACGTCTTCGCACCGATCCAGAAGACTCTAATAGAATTTCTCATGACTCGTGAGACCTAAGTGAACCTAACGCTCTGATACCAAGCTATCACGACCCGAAATTCACAATAGGTCGTGATGGCGCCTAACGCCGCCATCAGGCAAGCCAACGTTAATTTATAAATTTATTTACTCATTTTATTACTTTTGAGATCATAATCTCCATTACTTAAATAGTATATAATGGAATTACAGGGTAAAAAAATAATAACTACATGAACTACGATAACGAACAACTAGTAAGAACCCCCAAAACCTAGTGTCGCAAGTGCATGAGCATTTCTCTGAGGAGTACAATAACATTACAACACCTGTCCCGAATGTAGTAAGATAGAATAAAATAAACAGTACAATGAAGACTCTGTGGACTACGACGCATAGCCTAGAATGCAACTCACATAAAGTCTCCTCCACAGGTGCGCCTACGTGCTAAGGTGATCATCAAATGAACCTGTCTGATCCTGCAAATTTAGTGCAGTAGTGCAGCATGAGTACGTAAATCAACACGTACCCAATAACTATCTAGCGTAACCCCAGAGAAGTAGTGACGAGGGGTCGACATCGACACTTACTAAAGGTCCAATAAAATAATATAATAAAACATGAGCAGATATGAAGCATACGTCAATGATGGGGTAAATCTGTAAGTTACATAATATTTTAATTACTTATTTTAAAGCAAGAATTTCTAAATCTTGTATTCTACCTTAACGGCTCAGAAAATGTCAAGTGTCATTATCAAATAAATAAGGAGTACCATATAAATGCTGGGCATCAGTGTAGAGATTAGCCCGTGAATATTCGGACTACTAGCGATATAACGCACGATTATGCCAAGGTCGTTCGGTCTGATCCGGAATAATCTATACACTGTCGAGGGTCGTGCACCACGAACCATAGATGCATCTATATACTGTCGAGGAGTTCAGCCCGGTCCACGAGAAAAAGGCAGGTAGTTATCGAATTACCATACACGTGTTTACAATACAGTACATGAGCACATAACGAATATAATCTTTATGCTTCTCAAATAACTTGCCCACAACTCAAAGAGTTAGGGCTCGGCATGTTATACATACATTTATTTCTAAATCAAATTCAGTTATAACTTTAATTAATAAGCCAGCAGAATGAGTTCAAATAATTCAAATATTACAGGATAAGATCCTAAGTCTACCCCGACATAAACATGCTTTAGCTTCGTACGGACTCTCGTCACCTCATACGTACGTAGCACCCACAACTAGTTGCACATAACAACAAATGTCACCTAGGGGGTAGTTTCCCTCTCACAAGGTTAGAATGGAAACTTACCTCGCTCCGAAGTTCCATAACCGGCTCCAAAGCCTCTCTAACACCTCAAACCGATGCCCGTCGATCCAAAACTAGTCAAACAAGGTGCAAGCCAATCAAAATATACTCTAATACCCATAATTAATCAATTTAAACAATTCCCAACTCCACTCAAAAAGTCAACCCTTGGGCCCACGTGCCCGGATTCCGAAAATTTTCGAAGATAAACCTTACCCATAACATTACTAACTCAAATATATGATTTATTCTTTATTCCATTTCCAAAATCGTGGTCAAAATAAAAAATTATCAAGTCTAATTTTTCTATCATAATCCCACAATTTTCCTAAATTTTCCTCCTTAAATCGACATATAAACCTTACATTTAGCTCACAACAAGTGGAAAATTACTTACCTTGTGCTACATGATGAAAAATCCTCAAAATCGCCCAAGAACCAAGCTCCAAAAATCCCAAATGACCAAGTTCGATCCCCTTATATTCTGCCTAGTTTCCGCTTTTGCGGACATATTTGCGCATCTGCGGACTCGCTTTTGCGAGCCAAAATGCGCATTTGTGGTGTACACTGCCCAGCTGAGATCTCACATCTGCAGAAGCCTTTTCGCTTCTGCGGTGGCCAATCGTGCATCTACGGACCAGCCGCTTCTGCGTCCTCATTTCTCGCTTTTACGATTCTGCGGGTGCGGAAATTTTTTCACACCTGCGACCACTGCCTTTTCCCTTCCCATTTTGCATTTGCGAGCTCGACCTCGATTCTGCGACCAAGACATCGCAAAAGCGATCACACCAGCTGCTACCCAACTTAAGCATTTCTTAAGTCCAAAAATCAATCTTTTAACCATCCGGAATTCACCCGAGGCCCTCGGGACCTTAACCAAATATACCAACACGTCCCAAAATACAATACGAACTTAGTGGAGCCTTCAAATCATATCAAACAACGCCAAAACCATGAATCTCACCCCAATTCAAGCTTAGTGAACATTAGAACTTCAAGCTTCTACATTCGACACTGAAACCTATCAAATCAAGTCCGATTGACCTCAAATTTTGCACACAAGTTATAATTGACATTACGAACCTACTTCCACTTCCGGAATCAGAATCCGACCCCGATATCAAAAAGTGCATTCCTGATCAAACTTCCCAAAATAATCCAATTTCCAACTTTTGCCAATTGACGCCGAAATGACCTGCAGACCTCCAGATCGACATTCGGACCCGCTCCTAAGACCAAAATCATCATACGAACCAGTTGGAACCTTTAAATACCGATTCCGAAGTCGTTTTCTCAAAATTCAAACCTTAGTTAATTCTTCCAACTTAAATCTTTTGAAATAAGAATTCTCTTTCCAAATCAACTCCAAACTTCCCAAAATTCAATTCCGACCATGCGTTGTCACGACCGGGAATTTCCACCTTCGGGACCGTGATGACGAACATTTCACTTTCTAGGCAAGCCAACTTTAGAGAATCTTTAAACCAATTTTAATCAAGTCAAATAAGTAAAACCAATTAAACCGAAATGAAACTTAAAGGGGTACGAAATGACATAAAAACCAATAATATTTAAGTACAACCCGGATTTGGAGTCACAACTTCACGAGCTTCTAGAGTCTCTACAAATAGGATTTGAAATAAATATAATTGTCTTGAATGAAAAAAACAGTAAATAGGGGAAATGGAAGGGGACTTCAAGGTCTGCGGACGCTAGCAGATCTACCTCGAGTCTCCGAATGCCAATCCAAGCTGATATGCCTCACGGACAACTAGGACCAGTAGCAAAATCTGCACAAGAAGTGCATAATGTAGTATGAGTACAATCGACCCAATGTACTCCGTAAGTGTCGAGCCTAACCTCGACGAGATAATGACGAGGCTATGACAGGACAGCCACGTAATTAAACCTGTACAGACGGAAATATACATACAAATAACAACAAATAAAGGATTAGCAAGTACAATTGGGAGGGGACATGCGAAAGGAGTACAAGATACGGTAACTACAGTAGGGAACAATAACAAGAATCAGTCAATAAACCTTCAATCAACAAAATGAACAAGCATAATGAATAAAACTGCACGGCATCACCCTTCGTGCTTTTACTCTCAGCCTCACTATGAAACAATAATAACGACACGGCATCACCCTTCGTGCTTTTACTCTCAACCTCACCATAAAATAATAAATACGGCACGACATCACCTTTCGTACTTTTACTCTCAATTTCATCATGGATCAATAGATGCAGCACGACATCATCCTTCGTGCTTTAACCCTCAAATACGGCACGACATCGCCCTTCGTGCTTTAACACTCTCCCTTACCATGTAACAGTGAACATATAACAATAGGGAGATGGAATAAGCAATATCAAGTCTTTCGTCAACAATAGTTCCACAATACCAATCTCAACTTCAGAAACAATACTCAATTATCATAGATAGTTGATAAGTACGGAAATAACAATCAATTTATCAATTAACAAGTCTAAGCATGGATATCAGGATCAAAGAAAGAGATAAATTACAAGAAACAAGTCCCACCCACATGCTTTAAGCCAATAACAACGCATAAGTACTCATCACCTCACATATACGTTGTATCCAACATTTAAACAAGTAGCAAAAAGGCAAACAAGTCCTAATCCCTCAAGTCAAGGTTAACCACGACACTTACCTCGCTCCAAAGACCAACTCAAAGCTCAACCACGACTTTGCTTTTCGAACAAACCTCGGAACCAACCAAATCTAGCAAATTATCAACCAAACGATTCAAAATAAGTCTTAGGAACTACCCCCGAATGGAAAAGGTTCAATTTAGGTCATTATTGAAAAAGTCAACAAAAGTCAACTCTCGGGCCCGCTTGGTCCACGAAATTGGGACCAAAACCCGAGTACCCATTCACCCCCGAGCCCGGTTATGTATTTTGTTCCGAAATCTGACCTCAATTTGAGGTCTAAATTCTAATTTTACAAAACTCCCTTATTCGTCCCAACTCCCAACCCCCTAATTTTCACCATGAAAATACTAGATTGTAGGTTGAAATCTTATGAAAAGTAATGGAAAAATTGAAAGAAAGTAGGTTAGAATCACTTACCAACAAATTGGGGAAGAAATTTCTTAGGAGAATCGCTTCTAGAGTTTTCTAGCTTTGAAAATTTGAAGAATGAACAAAGTCCCATTTTTGGGACTATTTTAATCACTGGCGTCAAGTGTGCATCGCGTTCACGTGAAACCTGACGCGTTCAAGAAGAGCAAAGCCTCAATGGCTTACGCGATCGCAAGTTGATCTACGCGTTCGCGTAGGCTTACCCCCTAGCCTCCGCGTCTGTGATCCTTGTACCGTGTTCGCATAGAGCAGCATTCAACTCCCAGCTTCCACCTCTATTTCACTATGCGCTCGTGATTGTCTGGCCGTGTTCGCGAAGAGCAGGCCCCCCAATGCTCCACGTTCGCGACCAAGGTTTCGCGTTCGCGTAGAACAAAATCTCCCCCAGCCCATTTTTCCCTTCGCGATCGCGGGATTATATTTGCGACTGCGAAGAAGGAACACCAGAAACCAGCAGAAATGAAAAACCAGCAAACTTTCTAAGTTCATAAGGTCCGTAGGCTATCTGAAACTCACCCGAGCCCTTGGGGATCCAAACCAAATATGCACACAAGTCCAAAACCCTGATACAAACCCGCTCGCGCGATCAAAACACCAAATTAACACCTAAAGTTACGGATCGGACACCAATTTAAATGAAGTTTTTAATGAAATTTTAAAATTTCTATTTTAACAACCGGATGTCCAAATCACGTCAAACCAACTCCGTTTCTCACCAAATTTGGCAGACAAGTCATAAATATATTAATGGACCTATACCGAGTTCCGGAACCAAAATACGAACCCTGTATCAACAAAGTCAAATATTGGTCAAACCTTTAGATTCATTAAGCCTTTAAACTTCGAAATTTTGACAAAAAGCAATTACTTGAGCAAGGGACCCCCGAATTCGATTCAAGGCATACGCTCAAGTCGAAAATAAAGATACGGACCCACCGGGACCATCAAAACACAAATCCGGGTCTGTTTGCTCAAAATGTTGATCGAAGTCAAGTCAAATGGATTTTTAAGGCAAAATTTCATTTTTTTATCAATTTTTAACATAAAAGCCTTCCGAAAAAATACCCGGATTGTGCACGCAAATCGAGGAGGCTTAAGGAAGCTATTGGAGGCTTCGAAACACATAATTAAGGTCTAAAACTCTAGATGACCTATCAGGTCACCACACCCGTTTAAGTCATAATACTTGACGTGAAGCTACCCAAGGCCTCAGACCGCCGAACAACACGGTAGAGCTCAAATCGACTGGTCGGGTCGTTATACTATGAATCACACCTCGAATGAAACTTATGAGTTTATGAAATTTTCAAATTCTATAACTTGTGCTGAAACATATCAAATCAATCCGGAATGACCCTAAATTTTTGCACAGGAGTCATAAATGACATAACGAAGCTATTCAAATTTTCGGAATCGAAATTTGAGCCCGATATTAACCAAGTCCACTAGCGGTCAGACTTATGAATATTTCAAAACTTTAACTTTCCGATTTTTCGCCGAAATGCTTCAAATTGTTCAATGGACTTCCAAATCTAAATCCGGACATACGCCTAAGTCCGAAATCACCATACGAAGCTATTGGAATCATCAAAATTTCTATTTCGGAGTCGTTTGCTCAAAAGTCAAACTCTAGTCAACTCTCTTTGTTTAAGCTTCAAAAATAAGAATTATTTTTTCAATTTAATCCCGAAGCACCCGAAAACCAAACTCGACCACACATGGAAGTCATAATACGCATTACAAAGCTGCTCGGAACCTTAAGTCGCTGAAGAGATGCTAATTCACAAAACGACAAGTTGGGTCATTACATGAATGTCGTTCGATATGCCCATAATGCATCATCTAGTTTTAAAGCTCAGTCTTTTCTTGAGATTGCAACCGTTTTTTCAAGAATTCTTTTTAACTCATGGTTGGAAACATCAACTTGCCCTTGAGTTTGAGCATGATATGGTGTTCTTGTTTTATGAGTCACACCATATTTTGTCAGCAAAGCAGAAAATTATCTATTCATAAAATGAGTCCCTTGGTCACTAGTGATGACTCGTGGTATGCCAAATTTGGTAAAAATATTTTTTTTTTTTGAGAAAATTGCACACAGTTCTAGCATCATTTTTCTGGCTTCAACCCATCTTGACACATAATCCATAGCTACAAGGATATATTCAAAAGAATGAGAAGAAGGAAAAGGACCCATGAAATATATTCCCCAAACATCAAATATTTCACGTACTTGTATCGATTGCAATGGAATATCATTCTCTTAGTGATGTTACATGTTCTCTGACACCTGTCACATTGTGCAACATATGCTCGGGCATCTTTAAAGCGAGTTGGCCAGAAAATCCAGCTTCCAAAACTTTAAAGGTTGTTCGATTTGCTGCATAATGACCTCCAATTACTCCATCATGCAAGTGATATAAAGTTTTGTTCATCTCTTCTTCATGGACACATCTTTTAATGATATTATTTGCCGCCAAAAGCTTTACGATCTCCTTTTTTACTACTTCCTGCATTGCTGGATTCAATCTCCTTTGGCGTTGGATATTGGCATGTAGCTATCCTCCATGATAATTCTATGCGTACAAACAGCTGGATTAATCTCTTTGATATCTTCTATAGTCTACCTCAAGGCTCCTTTAGGTGTTTTCAACACTTCAATCAGTTTTTCTTCTTGTCCTGCAATAAGAGAAGATGAAATAATTACTGAAAATAATTATTCCTCAAGATAAACATTTTTTAAATGAGATGGGAGAACTTTAAGTTCAATTTTTGGTTGAACTTGTTTTGGTTGCATCTCCACATCTTTAGAACCTTTTTCTAGTATTTTGGCTTCTCTTCTGATGAAGGATCATCATCTTGTATGGTGCCAGATTTGGCCAAATATCTTTCAATTGAGTCTGGAATTAATTGATCATCTTTGAATTCATATGTAAGATAATTAAGCATGTCAATCGAAAAACACGAAGATGATATCTCATCTCCTGAAAATCTTAATATCTTTTGCATATCAAAAATAACTCTTTCTTCATTAACTCTCAAAATTAGTTGTCCTTGATGGACATCTATGATTGCTTTACCTGTGGCAAGAAATGATCTACCCAAAACAATTGGTTCATCGGAATATTCCTTCATTTCAAGTACTATAAAGCCTATAGGAAAAACAAACTTATCAACTCTTACAAGCACATTTTTAATTATTCCCTTAGTTTCTTAGTACTTAGATATGCAAACTGAAGAGAAACACCTATATATTTTATTTCACCAAGATTTAACGTGAATTTGTATTAAAATCTCAAAAAACTTTGAAAATTGATTATCAAGCTTTTCTATTTTCATTTTTTTTAGAAAAGGAATTGTCATAGGGAAAGGAGTCAATTTTTCAATATTTGTTTCTTCTTTTTTCTTGACTTCTTTCTCTTCAGATAGTTTTGAGGGTATTTCAACATTCTTACCTTTGTTTACCTGTTGTTCTGACTGGTCTGCATAGGATTCATCAAGCTCCTTAATTACCTGACTGTAAGGTGATGGCCTTAAGGTGCTCTTTTGGATTTTTTTCTGTATTGCTTGGCAAGGGACCTTGAATCTTTTCTGACACAAGAGTTGCCAATTGGCTTAATTAAGTTTCTATATTTTTTAGGGATGAACCCTGACTTTCTATCTTTTCATCAGTGACCTTAATGTACTAAAGGTCATTAAGACTTGATTGAGCTTGTTGAGGCATTTGCTGATATGACCCTACTTGTTGATAAGGTCTGTAGTTTGGTTGCCCACGGTTCTGATTCTGGTATCCCGACGGACCTTGTATTTGTTGCTTCTGGAAGCTTTTGAGATTTCTCTGTACCATTTGGATTGCTCCATTAAAATCCTGGATGCTTTTGTGTCATCAGACTCCCAAAAGGGCACGGTTTATAACCGAAAAAATGGAAATGTTTATCATTATGATTGATTGCTTGACATCATGGTTCAAATGGTTTCCTCCACAGATGTCACAAGCCTCAGACTAGCTTGGTTTTTGTGTATTCACGTGAAAAGATTCAAACTTTTGTGCCAAAGAAACAATTTGCTGTGTTAGTGCATTTAAAGCATCAACCTGATTTACCATAGCAGCCTTCTTGATGATTACACGCTCAGATGGCCATTGGATGGCAATCTCAGAAATCTCGTTCAACAAATGCAATGCTTCGTCCGTGGTTTTTTCCATTAAAGAACCTCCTGCAGCTGCATCAATCACATTTCTAGAAGAGGGTTTTAACCCGTGATAAAAAAATATACAATTGCATATTTTCAGGAATGTCATGGTGTGAGCATTTTTTTAACATTGCTTTTAATCTTTCCCGAGCTTGATAAACTGACTCAGTGTTAGTCTGCACGAAAGTAGAGATGTCTTGTTTTAAATTTTTGGTTTTAGTAGGGGAATAAATTTTTGTTTAAAAATTTCTAAGTCATTTGGTCCTATGTGGTAATGGAACCTTGTGGCAAACTTCGCAACCAAGTCTTGGCGTCTCCTTTTAAAGAAAAAGGAAATAGCATTAACTTGATAACTTCAGGAGGTACTCCATTATACTTAGTTGTTTCAGCAAGTTCCAGAAAGTCAATTAAATGACTATGTGGATCCTCACTTGCGTCTCCAGTGAAGATGCAAGACTGTTGAATCGTCTGAATCAGGCCAGTCCTGATTTCAAAGTTGTTAGCTGCCATTGGGGGTTTTCTGACACTAGATTCACAGTTGAAGCGGTCAGGTCTAGCATAATCCCTAAGAATTCTATTTGCTGGTCTTGGTGCTACTTCATCAAACTGATCCTCTACATGGACTGGTGGTTGAATGTCTTCTACTTCCTGATTCTCCATTTCTTCACGAGTTATGCTTTGAGAAGATGATGTTTGTCCTTTCCTGCACAATATTTCTCGATCGTAACTAGCCAACTTTTTTGTAGAAGAGCGGGTCATAAACTACCTAAAATTTTAAAGAGAAAATAATAATAATAATAATAATAATAATAATAATAATAATAATAATAATAATAATAATAATAATAATAATAATAATAAACTAACACTAAGTTAGCAGTACTAGTAGTTAATAAAATAACTAAAGAAATTTTCAAAGATAACAAAAATAGTTAGAAAAAAAAAGTACGATAATATATTAAGTATAAGTAAAGGCGGTACTAGTAAATAATAGTAATTAGAAATAAAGTTAGAATAATATTGTAGGTAAAAGTACTAGTAATATTATATTTAATATACTATAGTAAAGGTAATGATAGAGGTAATAGGAAGAAATACTTATTAGTAGATAGTGAAAATATTAACAACAATAAAATAATAATAATAAATTTTTAAATTAGTAACAAAATATTTAATCTGAAATAGATGTATGCCAATCCCTGGCAGCGGCGCCAAAAATCTGATGAGGCCAATGTGTATTGGAATTTCCTGCTCGTACTCTGTCAAATTTTAGTATAGTTTAAGATATCGTCCCACAAAGACTGAATAATCTATGCTACTGACTTGTAATATTTTACTACTATTTGAGAGAATAAAATTAAGAAAAGTGATTTAGGTTTAAAACTTGTTAATTATTTAAATAAAACAAATAACTTTTGAAAGATCTATAATTTTAAAAAAGAGTTGAGAATCATTGAATTCACTTGATAATATTACTATAATAAAATCTCAATTTCTACATTTATTTCTTTAAAGAATAATTATTTATTTCTAATAAAATTATATTTTTCTCGCTAAGAAATAACCAATTAATAACACTCTATGAGAATTATGTTAATTAATCAACTTAAGACTAGTGACGTTTAAACCGAAATATTTTTCTTGTTTGAATTGTTCTAAAAGAAAGTAAAAATTTCGTGAGAATATCTTTACTAAGGATCAATAATCTTGCCTACAATAATTCCTCCGTGAGAATTAAAACTGAGGCAAGCAAGATTACTGACTTGAAATACTAGTTTACTGAAAAATTACTTTCACTCACTATTTTATTCATCAGTTATTATATATTAATTTTGCTACGCAGGAATTACAAAATTAATATAAGAATAACTTAGTGATAAAATATATAGACATGATAATAGCGTAATTAAAAACCATCATTTCAGCACAGTATGAAATGTAAATAAAAAATTTCAAGCCAAGAATATATAAAAACTGAGATAGTATTATAAAATATATCATGCTTCATCAACTATCCCAATGAAAAGAGATTACTCCATTATGGAGTAAGAAAAGCTAAAATAAAGATATTTGGAAGACTAGAAATATTTAAAAGACTAAGGAAATATTTTTACTACAAAGAAAGAAGACCAAGACAAGTTCTTGTCTTACAAAAGATCTGATATCCTTATACAAAGAGAGCTTGCTATTTATAGGAAAATATGAGTAGCTTTTGTCGTGTTCCACTTTTGCGAATGTGAAATCCATGTATGTGAAATGACCTTTGTGTACGTAGATTCCATATATGCAACTACGACACTTGTGCTTCACTCTTGACTTCATGAGTTAGTCTTGTAAATGTAGGTTCCATGTGTGCGAATGTGACCTTTGCAAATATAGATTTCACACATGCATCTATGACTCTTTTGCTTCCACTCTTGACTTCATGAGTTAGTCTTGCGAATGTAGGTTCCATGTATGCGAATGTGACCTTTGCAATATAGATTCTACACATGCATCTATGGCTCTTTTGCTTCCATTCTTGACTTCATGAGTTAGACTTGCAAATGTAGGTTCCACATATGCAAATGTGACCTTTGCGCATATAGATTCCACATATGCATCTATAGTTCTTTTGCTTCCATTCTTGACTTCATGTGTCATGATCCAAAACCCACTATAGGCCGGATGGTGCCCAACGTCGCCGTTAGGCAAGCCAATGGTGAACTATTACATAGACTTTTCATTTATTACTTTCGAAATCATAAATTTTATTAAGGAAATTTCTCCCTTAAAATCACGCGTACATACATAACTAGTATTGCATAAAAACAAAAGGTGATAATAATATGCGAATCCGTAAGCATCAACTAGAATATCTCTAAAATCTGGTGCCACAAGTGTATGAGCATTCACTAAGGAGTACAATAATAATATAACATCTGTCTGGAATGTAAATAAGACAGGACAAAGTAAATAGTACGTCATAAAGTCTCCTCAGCAGCTGCGCCTACGCACCCGGATAACCATCAAATGAACCTATCAGATTCTGCACATTTAGTGTAGAAGTGCAGCATGAGTACGTAATCAACGCGTAACCAGTTAGTATCTAGCCTAACCCCAGAGAAGTAGTGATGAGGGGCCGACACCGGCACTTACTAGAGGTCCAATAAAGCAGTATGCTAAATCCTAAACAGATATGAAGCAAAACAGTAATAGTGGGATAAAGTGGTCACCAACATAATCTTTCAAAATTTCTTTTAACGATATAAGTTTCTCAATCTCATATTTTATCTCAACAGCTCGAAAAATATCAAGTGCCAATATCAAATGAATAAGTAAATACCATATGAAATGCCAGGCATTAGTGGAAGGATAATCTCATGAATATTCGGACTGCTAGAGATGTAACACACGATTATGCCGAGGTCGTACGGCCAGGTCCAGAATAATGTGTACACTACCGAGGATCGAGCGGCACAAACCAAAGATGCATCTATTATACTGTCGAGGTGTTTGGCCCGCCCCACAAGAAAGGAAGGAAAGTATTGAATTACGAGACACGTGCTTACAATACAATACATGAGCACAAAGTGAATATAATATTTACCGTTTCTCAAATAACTTGCCAACAGCTCAAGGTGATAAGGATCTGCCTAATGTGTATATATATTTGTAAATCAATTTCGATTGTAAATTCAATTAATTAAGCCAGTAGAATGAGTTCAAATAATTCAAATATTACATGATAAAGTCCTAAGTCTACTCGGACATAAACTTGCTTTAGCTACGTACGGACTCTCGTCACCTCGTGCGTACGCAACACCCACAACTAGTAGCACATAACAATTACATCACCTAGGGGGTAGTTTCCCTCTCACAAGGTTAGACAGGAGACTTACCTCGCTCCGAAGTTCCATAACCGGCTCCAATGCCTCTCTAATTCTTCAATTCAAAGACACACGATTCAAAACTAGTCAAACAGCATATAAATTAATCAAAATATACTCTAATGCGTATAAATTAACAATTTATAACAACCCTCGACTCTGCTCGAAAGTCAACAAGTAAACCCTCAGGCCCACATGTCTGGATTCTGAAAATTCTCGAAGACAAACTTTACCCACGACGCCATGAACTCAAATATATAATTTATTCGAAATTTCATGTCCAATTTCGTGGTCAAAATTCAAAAATACCAATTCTAGGTTTTCTCTTAAAATCCAAATTTTCCAAAAATTTTCATGTTTAAATCCTTGTAACTACTTAACAATATACGGGAATTGCTTACCTTGCAATAGATGATGAAAATCTCCCCTTGAAGCTCTCCAAAAATTTCCAGAACCAAGAGAGAAATGAGGGAAATGAGCAAAAATCTTGTACTTAATAGAGCATTCTGCCCAGCGACTTTCGCACCAGCGGACCACTAGCCGCACCTGCAGAATAATCATCCGCAGGTGCAGTCCCCTTTATGGCCAGCCAAACCCGCTTCTGCGCGAAAATGTTTGCTTCTGCGAGCCTTCACTACCCTGTCCAGCTACGCTTCTACGGAAGATTTGGTCGTGCCTGCGGAAGCCCACCTGCGCTTAGGCCTTCGCATCTGCGGAAGGGCATGCCTCTTCACCTTTCGCTTTTGCGCTCCTTGCCCGCATCTGCGAGCTCGCAGGTGCGGTGGATTCCTCGCACCTGCGCATCCAGCTAGCCTCAACCTCATTCGCCTTTGCGACTCCTGGGCCGCTCCTGCGGTCTCACACCTGCGGCCAAAACCTCGCAGGTGTGATCACACCAGAACTGGAACTCCAGCTTTTCCTCAAGTCCAAACGTTGATCTGTTAGCCATCCGAACTCCGCCCGAGGCCCCCGGACCTCGACCAAACATACCAACAAGTTCTAAAAGACGATACGAACTTAGCCGAAGCCTCAAATCACGTCAAACAACATCAAAATTATGAATCAACGATCGAAACCTTTCTTTAAACTTTCAAACTTCACTGAACGCGTCCGAATCATACTTAAACATTCTGGAATGACGCCAAACTTTACGCACAAGTCACAAATCATGACTATTCCAAGGCTCGAAACCCCAAGCGGACGTCGATAACACCTAAATCTGCTTCAAACCAAACATAAAAATTTCTGAAACCTTAAAAATACCAACTTTCCATATTAAGCACCGAAATATCCCCGGATCATCCGATACTCAACCCGAACATATTTTCAAGTCCGAAATCATCGTACGAACCTATTGGAACCTTCAAATCCTGATTCTAAGATCCTTTACTCAAAAGTCACACCTTGGTCAACTTTTCCAACTTAAAGCTTCCGAATTGAGAATTTTCCTTCTAAAACAACTCCGAACTTTCTTAAATTCAATTCCGACCATACGTACAAGTCATAATTCATGAAGTGAAGCTAATCAAGGCCTCAAACTGCCGAACGACGCGCTAGGGATCAAAACGACCGATCGGACCGTTACATCATGGGTTAGACTTACAAATGTAGGTTCCATGTATGTGAATATGACCTTGCGAATAGATTCCACATATGCAACTATGCTTCTTTTCATCTCTAATTTTCTTTTTCTATAAGCCCATATGTATATTCCACATTTGTAAATATGAAGATGATGTGTGCAACTGTGGCTTTGCTTCTTTCTCTTGTCTTTTAGCCTCTTTCCTTCTTTTTCATAATTTCTTCTTCCTACAGGATTTGTTAAAAAATATGCGAGGATAGGATATCATTATTCATATTTTATTTTAAAAATTTATTTTTTACTTATGAAATTACATGAATAATTTATATCTATCAAATATCTCTTTTGTATAGCTTTCTTGAAAGATAAAAATTCCATCCTCCATCTGCTTCACTTCTAGGCCCATGTAGTATGACATGGGACCTACGTCCGTCATCTCAAACTCACGGGACATATCTTTCTTTAAAACTTCAAACAAGCTTGGGTTATTACCCGTAAAAATAAGATCATCAACATAAAGAGAAACAATCAAGATATCTCCATTAGTATGAACTTATTCATGGAGACAACGAGTAAACCCATTTCTTGACAATACTTGTCGATGCGACTATTTCATGCCCGTGGAGCTTGCTTCAATTCATATAAATCTTTCTTCAACCATAACACTTTATCTTCATGGTTTTTTACCACAAAGACCAATGGTTGTTCAACATAGACTTCTTCTTCAAGATAGCTATTCAAGAAGGTTGACTTGATGTCTAGTTGATGGATCTTTCACTTTATTTGTGCCGCCAAAGAGATCAACAAACGATCATCTCTATGCGGGCAACAGGTGCATAGACTTCTTCATAGTCAATGCCTTGCCTTTTCTTGTACCGTTTAGCCACAAGTCATGCTTGTCTTTCTCTACCTCTCCATCAGCATTCTTCTTTATTTTGTATACCCATTTTACTCTAATTGCTCGATGATCCTTGGGAAGAGTTGTTAACTCCCAAGTATTGTTCTTCTCTATTGACTCGATCTCCTCTTCTATGGCTGTCTCCACCTTTTGTCTGTAACATCTCATCAAAGTTCATTGGTTCACTATCAGCAAAGAGACAATATAAAAAATCAAAATTAGTAATTTCTTCTGTGTCATCATAGAGCTCTTGAATACTCCTCGTCCTTTGCAGTTGTTCATTTGAACTTTGTTGAGAAGAAGGAGATGCAACATTGGTTGGAGAAGAAGGTGGAGTTGTATCATGCACAGGTTCCGCAGTCTCTGGTTCTTCTTCATCACTAAAGTAAGGAAGAAAATCATGTGAAGTTTCTTCCTGAGCTTCCCAATTCCATGCCAATTCTTCTTTAAATTCAACATGACGACTTACCACCACATTGCCGCTGCTTGGGTTGTATAACTTGTAGCCTTTTCAACTCATATCATAGCCAACAAACACATGCTTGACTCTTTGATCGTCAAGCTTCGCTCTCCCTTGCTGTGGCACATGAGCATAGGCTATGCTCCCAAGGATTCTCAAATGCTTGGTACTTGGTTTTCTTCCACTCCATGCTTCTTGAGTATTTTGATCTCTAACATTTCTTGCTGGAGACCAATTGGTCAAATAAACTGCACAAGAAACAACTTCGGCCCAAAATTTCTTGGGCATAACTTTAACTTTCAACATATATCTAGCCATATTAAGAATTGTTCGATTCTTTCTCTCTGCAACTCCATTTTGTTGGGATGAATAAAGTACCGTTAGAGGGCGACGAATTCCATGAGACTGACAAAAGTCATTAAATTCTTTTGAAGTGAATTCGCCTCCTCTATCGGACCTTAAAGCTTTTATTTAATAGCCACTTTCTTTTTCCACAAGTACTTTAAAATTTTTAAAAGCAGAAAAAGCTTCAGATTTTTGGTTCAAGAAATAAACTCAAGTCTTTCTGCTAAAGTCATCAATAAAAAGCAGAAAATATTTACTTTTACCAAGGAAATGTGGATTGATTGATCCATACACATCAGTGTGAACAAGCTGCAGCGGCTTGGTTGATCTTGACATGGTCTCCTTTGGAAAACACCTCCTTGCATGTTTTCAAGAAGACAAGCTTCACACAATTGATTTGAATGGTTGATTGATGTATCCCATGCACTATGTTCTTTTCTCCATTGATTTGAGCGCTTCAAATCAATTGCTCGAATCACGTATGCCAACACCATGATTCATTTTGTACATTAGCCTTCAAACACTTTACATCAATTGTCTTAAGATTCAGAAAAAATAATCTATTCTTTGGCATATGCTCTTTAGCAATTAGAATTTCACTTGAATCTCTGAGCCAAAGATGCATATTTTTCATGTGGATGTCATATCCCTTTTCAAGAAGTTGGCCCAATCTCAAAATATTACTTTTTAATTTTGGCACATAATAATCATCTTGAATTAACTTGTGGCCACCATTTTTACAGGAGATTAGAATCGTACCTGTCCCTTTAATTTGAATCTTTGAGGTATCTCCAAAAGACACATTACCTCTCACCAACTTATTGATCTCCACAAACTTGTCTTTGCATCCACACATATGATTGCTTGCTCCATTGTTCAAATACCACGATCTACAATCATCCATGTCTTCTTCTTTGAGTGCCAACAACAATGTTGACTCATCTTCTTCCTTCTTGTCGTCAACAAGGTTAGCTTTCTTTTCAATATTGCTACGACATTCCCAAGAGTAATGGCCAAATTTATGACAATTGTAACACTCAATTTTTGATTTGTCATACATTTGTCCATTATTTTCTTGGTAGTAGTCACGTCCTCTTCCTCCTCTTTGTCCACGACCACGACCTCTGAATGTTTTGGTGGATTTTAACTTTATTGTTGAAGTTATCATTACTTCTTCCTCTTCCATGATTGCCACGGCCTCGTCCTCGTCCATTCCCTCGATAGCTCTTTTCACCTCCATAATCCTTGAAGGATGCCTGTTTTTTAATAAGTTGCTCTAGCGGCACTTCTTGTCTCCTCTTGATCTTTTCTTCATAGGCCTGTAAAGAACCCTCCAATTGCTACACTGTCATAGAGTCTAAATCTTTAGAATCATCAATAGCCACACCACAACATCAATTTTAGGTGTTCAAATGCGAAGGATCTTCTAAATCTTTAGAATCTTCAATAGCCACGCCACAAAATCAAACTTAGGTGTTCAAATGCGAAGGATCTTTTCTACCATGTAGACATCTTCTATGTCCTCCTTCTATCTTCTTAATTGATTCACAATAGCCTTCACTTTTGAACAATAATCCGAAATGCATTCGAATTCTTTCATTTTTAAACAATCAACATCAGCCCTTAGAGTTTGAAGTCTTACCCTACTCACCTTGTAAATTCGTTGGAGAGAATTTTGTAAAATCTCTCATGCTTCTTTTGAGATGGTAGCATCTGCCACCTTCTCAAACATGGTGTCATCCAAACTTTGGTAGATGAGCGTGAGCGCTTGTTGATCTTTCTTTCTTGTCTTTACCAAAATATCTTTTCCATTTTGAGGCAGAGCTTCCTCATTATCGGATTTTGCATACCCTCTGTCTACGATTTCTCCCACATCCTGGGAGCCAAGAATGTCTTTCATGCGTAGACACCATTTCTCACAATTATCTTTTGTGAGACGGGGGTATTGAAAAGACAACGGACCATTACTCGCCATGGCTCTGATACCACGTTGTTGGGAAAAAATAATATCCCCCCAGGAATAATATCAACGATAAATAATAATAACACAAAAATGTAACAACGACACCAAATCTTTTAACGGATAAAATACAATACCCGAGCGGAGCAATATAATATCATTATAATATTACAACTTGGTAGTGTCAAGAGACTATTACAACTTCAAAAAAATAACACTCTTTATTTTAAATATCATACTACGATATTACTCTTTCTTTAATTATCTCACATACTACAATCTGTGGATTACTCTCTTTACACGTTACTGCGTTCACTCTAATTTTTGATATGTTTGAAATGAAAAACGGATGCTCCTATTTATAGTACAAGTTGTTGCCCCTTGCAACCGATCAGATTGTTTTCTCTTTGCAATTTGCTTTTGCAAGTTGCAGATCTTGTTACCAAGTTGGTTGCCAAGTCTGCGTTTGTGAAAACCAATTGCACCACTTTATCTTTTCTTTATTCTTTTTCTTTCAGTTCTTTTGTTTTAATTGGTCCCACAGAAGTTAAATATCATTGCAAATTATATTGAATTTGGAGTAATTGTTTTGACATTGTATAAATGATTAAGAGGTGAGTACCGATCACAAAGAGCTTTGATAGGGTTAAATCGTTCAAGAACACAACTTGATGGTTCAATTCCTTCAGAACAGGTGAATCGCAATCTCTTAATTTATGAGTTATGGAGTCTATTCAGACTAATCTTTCTGGTATGCCAACCTTGAATTCTTGAATTATTCATACAATCACTTCTCCAGCAGAAACTTTACCAGTACAGAATTATTGCCATTTCCGGAACGTTGAACCCAAATTAAACAATGGTTGCCCCGGAGATGAAGTGCCTCATAATCTCAAATTGAAAGCTGTTAGATCATTATACTAAGATGTTACTCTGAATTAATGGGTTTTTTTTTTCAATTTCACAGACACTTGTACCTAAAGCTTCTAACAAGAAATTAAGGGGACGTTTGGTACGAACACAATTAATGCAGGGATTAGTAATGCAGAGATTGTAGTGCTGGAATTATTTTTTATCAAGTGTTTGGTTTATTGTATTAAAAATTAGCTATGCAATGTATAATATAAGCTTATGTTTGGTTTAAAACTGTACAAATTCTTCTTTACAATTATACCCTTCAATATTCTTCTTTCTGTATATAAAGAAATTTAGGAAAAAGGTTTGAGGGGCGGTTTAGTAATTTTAGGGTCTTATTCAGGTATAGTTACTACAGGGATTAGTAATCCCTTGGTTTCCTTAGTATTAGCTAAGCCCTTCTATGAGGTATAAGTAATCCATGTATTAGGTATGCATAAATTGAATTGAGCAATTAAACATTATATTAGATGGATTAAATTTTTATGCGGGGATTATTTTACTTAGTACAGCCTACCAAACGACTCCTAATTGTATTACAAGCCTAGTGTGTTCCACCAAAAAATTTCAAAGGGAAAAAAAACAAGAGACATGTTCTGCTTTAACAGAAAAGAGAAGAAGGTGCTTTTAGAGTATTAACATATTGAAGATCATCAACATTTAGGAAGATCAGCTGGTGGAGGAGGTAACTTCTGCTTGGGACCTTTTCCATCCATAACCATCCATGCCATTTTCAAGCCCCAACTTGTGTGAACTTCAAGATGACAATGCATGAACCATACTCCTAAAAATTCATTTACAACATTCATAAATATCATGTCAAAAAGATTTCAATTAAAAATAGACGTTTCAACATCTAAATTCAAATTGGAGCACTTAGTTCCCCCTATGTGTGGGGTCCTGGAAAGGGCCAGACCACAAGGGTCTATTGTACACAGCTTTACCCTACATTTGTACAAGGGCCTGTTGATTATGCCTTGTTCATGGACATGTAGTGAATTTTACACTAGCGTTCAGGTTAAATTGACATGCAATAACATGTAACTTCCGTGGACTTCATATATGGTAACTTGAATGATAGAGCAATAACTTGCTATAACCGATTGAATTGCACTATTAGTATATAACTTAAACTATAATTTAATACCTGGGTTGTCAGCAAGAAAGCGAATGGCGACCCAACCTCCAGATGGGACACCAACAGTGTTCCTTTCAGCAGGGTCAACAAGGTTAAAATTAGCAGGGTCCTTACTAGAATTATAATTTCCAAAACCTTGACCAACCATAAAGAAATTAAAACCATGGAGGTGAAGAGGGTGACTTTCAGCACTAAAGATACTTGTATCTTGCATAACTAATTCCACACTTGTATTAAAATGTAGCACCTCAACTTTTGTGCCTGTGGTAACAAAAATGTTGGTTGGTGGATTTCCTGTGTAATTGAATTTAAATGGCGGATTGATTGGAAAATCTGTGGTATAAACACCTTTGGATTGGTTAAAAAAGTGAGATTGAAGAAGTGCCACATTTGGCTGAACAAAAGATACATTGTTAACAGTAGCTGCTAATTTAGTGTTATTTGGCCCTTGACATGTTTGGTTCTTAGGACATGGATTCAATCCTAATCCTACAGTGAAGAAAAACCGTTTATCAACCTTTTTAGGAACATTGGCTGGAAATTTTGCATTGGCTAAACTTCTTATTTTCTTGGCAAAACTTGTAGCAAAAGTTGTGTCATTGAATATAGGAAGTTTTGGTTTTAACAGAGGAAATTTGCTGCTCTTCGTGGTGTTATTAGAGGGTTGATGATATTCTAAGATTGCAGTGGTGGTGGAATTATCAAAGGCAGCAGGACCAGTGGCGTAAGGCCGAGCCGCCATGAGGAAGGTGGCATTAGGATGAAAATGTTTGGTTTTCAAGAGGACATTTGTGGTTTGTCCTGGTGTTATAAGAATTGTGTTGGTCTTGAATGGTTTCACATAAACCGCATCAACTTCTACAACAGTAAGGTTGTGGTTTGCTATGCTGAAGAAAAGTTCATCATTCAGTGCAGCATTAACTAATCTCAGTAAATATGTCTTCCCTGGTTTCACCTTTAATTTGAATGTATCTGCAAAATGTATGAAAGTTCAGTTACTTTAACGTGACAAAAATAGTTTTATGACTTTGCTGTTAAGAAAATACTTTTATGATTTTACTGTTATAGTGAGTAATTAAAGTTCAGTTACTACTCCATTGTACCATTAGCAGAGCAATTGTAGAAAAGTCCAGGAAGACCATTGATGGTATAAGCATCAGAAATATTTGGAGCTCCTCCTGTTTGAAGGGCTTTTCTAATAACTGTCTCTGTATCTGCCTTCCACCATTCACCTACAATCCATGCAAATACATATAAGTAATTTTGGTTAAAAGTCACTGTATGACAATAAAAAGGGCATCTCGAGTTCTCGCAGGGTTAGGGGAAGGGCTGCACCCTAAGAGGGTGTGATGTTGGCAGCCTACCCTAATACAAGCATGAGTGACTGATTCCACGATTTGGACCTGTAACCTTTAGGTCACACGGAGACAACTTGACCGTTGTTCCGAGGCTCCCCTTATAGTGTATGACAATGGACTAATGAAATGAGTACTGAGATAACTGATTAATAATTAAGTTGAATATTACCAAAAAGAATGAGGACTTCCTTGAAGGGTTGTGGAAAAGGGTAAGCAACACCATTCTTTGGAAGAATAACAATGGGTCCATAGAGTGTGACTCTCAGCCATGAGATGTGAGCATGCCAAAATAAAGTTCCTCTTTGACCAGTGATAGTGAAATCGTATACATAACTCTGCCCTGTCTGAATAGGGCACTGTGTAATATATGCAGGTCCATCTGCCCATCCACTTCTTAGTTGTCTCACTCCATGCCTAAGTCATGTAATGAACATAAACTTTTAGACTAAACACACTGCAGCCATAGAAAAATTGAACTAACAGCAACAATATATTTAGTATAATATCATATAGTGGGGTATGGGGAGGGTAGTGAGTATGTAAACCTTACCTCTACCCTTGTGAAAGTAGAGATGCCATTTTCAATAGACTTTCGGCTCAAGAAAAGCTTATGTACAATAGTAACGAAAAAAAATACGATAGCGTAGAAGCCAAGAAACAGAGACAAATTGGAGTATTTGATATTTTGTTGTTGACTCATTTTGTCAAAGAGATTAAGTACTGGACACTGACAGTATATATGTTTTACATTATCAGCTTAATTATCGTTTACCAGCAATACTAGGTATAGAGGCGGAGTCAGAATTTGAAGTTTGTGGGTTCGGTATTGTAATCATTTTACGTTATTGGGTTTTAAATTAATAATTTTTATATATTCAATGAATTTCTTAAGACAAATATAGAGTCTGAACAAAAGTTACTGGGTTCGGCCAAACCCGCATTTCACACTCTGGCTCCGACCCTGACTAGGTAAATCGCTCGTTATAGTAAGTTTGGTATGATAGCATGAAAAATAAAGTAATAACATGTTATAATCAGTTAATTTATAGTGTAAATTCTTTTACACTGTCACCGTTAACTTTTGTTAAAATATACTACGCCTTAGGAAAGAAATAGCTTCCAATCGGAAATGTTGTTACGTACCAATGAATGGTGACATTGTACTGAACATGGTTAACAACCTTGATAACAAGTCTGTCTCCTTCTCTTGCAATAATTCTAGGCCCTGGAAACTGGCCATTCACTGTTATAATGCTCTTTGTTTGACACAATCTCGTCGTATTTTGCATTTGAATCTGCAATCGCAGAGACATTTGAAATTAAAATAGAAAAGAACATAATCATGAACTATAATGCACTAATGGGAAGTGATCAACCATATATATATATATATATCACGTACATTAAACTTGTAGCGTCTGGTAATTCCTGCATGCTTTGCAAGTGCTAGTGTATCAGCTAAAACCAACATAAATATAGTCGACAAAACGAGATTTGAACTCTTCACGAAAGAGTATGCCATGTGTCAGATTTATTTTGTTTGTTCTTGTTTTGATGTACAGATGATTGATGAGTTGAAATCTGAGCTGCTTTGGATGGTAATGAAAAAATATATATATATGTGTGTGTGTGTGTATATATATATATATATATATATATATATATATATATATATTGTGAGCGTTTGGTCAATTAGGTGGTTAAATAGGGGATTATAGACTCCATATTAACCTGCTTAAGGTGTTGGCCCAACCATACTTTTGAGTGATGTTCAAGTTTGATAATTATTCTCTTATTGTATTCATATTCCACATAACGGTTTCTAAATGAATTCTGGTGGATATTTGCAGCTTCCTTTTTCTTTAGGAGTTTTTCATCAATAAAATTTGTAACGAGAGAAGAAAATTATATTGTATCGAATTCTTTCTTTTCTTATGATAGTTAGTAACTTCTTTACCAGAAAAATAGCACAATTGAATTTGTTTGTGATTTTTAGACAAGTGAATTAATTTGACCCAAAAAGTAATGAAATAACTAATGAAATGTAAAATACTTAGTCTAAGAATATAGATGGAACGACAGAGCTAATGAGTCCGGAAACAAGGTTTCCGGACACGACAATGATAAGATTAAAAGCGATAAAGTAAAATTGTATTAAAATGCTATATAGAATGTAGTATAAGTTAGCCAAAAAATTCATCCTCCTACAATGATAATAGAGCTCATTATTTATAGCTACGTCTAGGAAAGGAGGTCCTAGGATCATGCCCTTCTTTAATGTCAATTATGAGGGCCGTTGATGAAGATGTAACGTTAGACATAATTGTCAAATTCCTTGTAATGGGCCATCATCCTTAATGCTGCAAAATATTATGTATTAAAATGTTACCGCGCGCAAAGCATTTAATACTTCTTTTATGATTATTATTCCTTCTGGTGACAAGCGGAATAGCTATATTCGGTGGCCATCACCATTTTTTGTTCCACGTGTCCTTCTTTTAAGCGGCCACGTGTCATGTCGTATTTTTCCTATACAGATAGTCCCCCTACATTCCGGTGACACAATCTTGAGTTACCGAGAAGTTGGTAGAAAGCACCTTTTTAGTGGAAATTACTATAACTCCCTTTGAAGTTTTCTGGCAGTTGATTAGACGCATGTCTCTCTGCATTTAATGCCCCAAACACGCGTCATCCCACGATTCAACATAACTTTTGTCGATTATCGAGGTAATCATGGTCATGAATTTAGCCGCTAAAATTTTACTTATATGCATCATCCTCATATTATGTACTTCATAATTTCTCAAACTCCTAACTTGCATCTTTATTTCCCCAACTTTTCTCTGATCTTCTTCGAACTAGAAATTTCCTCTTCAAAACGTGCTAGTTTTCAAAGGTCAAGAACAAAATCGAGTATTCCATTCCTCCAACAGTGGGTTCCATCATCCCAAGAAGGCTTAGTACTTTGAAGGATTTTGAAAAATAATTTCCTACTGCTAACCCTCGTACATGGGCTGTTAGTAGATACCCTTCTTCCATTCGCCCTTCCAATATTCCTGCTGTGAAGGAGGACTGCTGCTTCCCTGAGTTAGATATTATTGCTCCTATTTATCGGAGAGAGTGACCCTTTCCATGGAAGGTTTTACATATTTCTTCACGTATCCCTTTACTTTGGGTGCGTTTTCTTTGAACGGAGAGCTTGATTCTGTAATTGCAGAGTTTTGCCTTCGCTATCAGGTGTGCTTGGCACAGGTAAGTCCTTCAGTATGGAGGACGATCGCCTGTCTTCGGCGTTTGTGCCAAGAAACCGGAGAGGAGCTAATCCGGTGTCCACTCGAAATTGTTTTTCTTGTTGAGTAGTGCGAAGAAGCGATTACATTTTTCCAATGAACCGAAAATGAACCTGCTCAAAGCTGCCAATCTCCCTGCGAGCCTCTGGACTTCTTTTACGTTAGACAATTGATCCGGGATGTCCTCTATGGCCTTGATTTTATTGGGATTTACCTCAATTCCCCTTTGTGAGATAAGGAATCCTAGGAACTTACCCGAACTGACCCCGAACGCACACTTTTTGGGGTTAAGCTTCATATTATGCTCCCTCAGGATGTCAAATGTTTATTGCAAATGCTTCAGATGGTCACTTGCATTCAAAGACTTAATGAGCATATCGTTTATATATACTTTCATAGTTTTTCCTATTTGTTTTTCGAACATCTTATTCACGAGCCGTTGATAAGTGGCTTCGGCATTTTTTAACCCAAAGGGCATTACATTGTAACAATATGTACCAAAATTCATTATAAACGAAGTCTTTTCCCGGTCTTCTGGGTTCATCTTGATTTGATTGTACCCAAAATAAGCATCGAGAAAATTCATTAACTCGTGCCCGGCCGTGGCATCAATCATTTGATCGATACTTGGCAATGGGAATGAGTCTTTCGGGCACGCCTTATTGAGATCCTTATAATCTACGCACATGAGAAATTTATTATTTTTCTTAGGAACTACTACTACATTGGCTAGCCAGTCCAGATATCTTATCTCTCAGATTGAACCAATCTTAAGCAAACGGGTTACCTCTTCTTTGACGAATTTATTTCTTGCTTCAGCAATAGGGCGCTTCTTTTGGCTTACTGGAGGCATGTTGGGATCCAAGCTTAACTTGTGTACGGTTATCTCCATCGGGATTCCTGTCATCTCCTCGTGCGACTATGCAGAATAATTGGCATTAATTTTAAGAAATTCAATAAAACTAGACTTGTGCTCTGGGTGCAGTCCTGTTCCCAAATGGAATTTCCTTTCTAGGAATTCTTCGAACAACGCAACCTGCTCCAGTTCGTCTGCCGTGGACTTCGTCGCATCCGTCTTTTCTGGTACTTGAAATTACCTTGATACCTAATATTGTTCCTACTCTTCTGTCCCCGAGCTAACTTCCTCTGGTTGGGGGGCAGATTCCGGTTCCAGTAATTGCTATGCCGCACGTTCCTTTCATTTGCTACTGGAGACCAAAATTGCATTCATCTCTCTCACTGCTGGTTGATCACTCCTTATCTATTTGGTAATATGTTGAAGGCACAACTTTCGTGCAGCCATGGTCTTCCCACGATGATGTTATACCCCATGTCTCCATCTATCACTTCCAAGAGAGTTGTCTTCATTACTCCCTCGGCATTCGTGAGCAGGAAAATTTCTCCCCGGGTTGTCACGCTTGCGAGGTTGAATCCAGCGAGGAGTTTGGTTGCCGGGATAATACTTCCGGTGAGTTTAGCTTGCTCCAGTACTCTCTATTGAATGATATTAGCTGAACTTCCTGGATCCATTAAAACGCATTTAATTTTAAAATCTAACACATTTAAAGAAATTACCTGTGCGTCATTGTGCGGTAGTAGTAATCCGTATGCATCTTCGTCCGTAAATGTGATATCGTCTTCCTAGAGCCTTATACTATGAGTTGTCGATACTTTTGTCTTCTTCGCTGCCGAAAAAGTGACCCTGTCAGTTTCATTTCCTTCGGAGATCATGTTGATCGTTTGGCGTGGAGGTTCCTCTCCTGCTTTTGAGGTTTCCGCGTCGCCCCTGTTCCGGCCATAATTGTTTTTAGCTCGGTCGCTCAAGAATTCTTCGAGGTGACCATTCTTTAATAGTGTTGCCACTTCTTCCCCGAGGTGTCGGCAGTCCCCAGTCCGGTGGCTGTTAATGCCGTGGTATTCACACCATAAATTGGGATCCCTCTGGTTGGGATCAGATTTCATAGGTCTTGCGAATCGTGCCTCTTTGATATTCCTCATGGCCGACACCAACTCTACTACACTGACACAAAAGTTATATTCTGATAATTTTGGGTAAGAAGAATCGCGCTACCCCGAGATTTCTCTATCCTGCAGCGATCTGTTGTCCCGGCCACGATCGATCCTTCTATCAATGGTGAACTTGTCTGCTGTCTGGAAGCTCCGGCCACGTTCTTCTGTCTGCTCGTAGGGTAAAAACCAGCCCCTCAAAGTCCATCTATCTGTGTCAATATCATCTTTCATTTTTTTCTCTGTTCTTCTCCCGCCCTTTGGTCGATGATGGAAAGCCAACCTGATCGTCTTCGATCCTTATTTTCGATTCGTACCGGTTGTGGACATCAGCCCAAGTCGTCACTTGGAACTCGAGTAGATTTTCCTTCAACTTCCAGGAAGCATCAGAACTTCTTGGATTTAAACCTTTGATGAATGCTTCAGCTGCCTATTTATCCGAGACTGCCGGTAGTAACATCCTTTCCTTTTGGAATCGGGTAAAAAATTCTCGTAATAACTCGGATTCTCCCTGCGCGATTGAATATGTCGGCCTTTCAGGCTTGTACTTTCTGGCACCGGCATGGGCCTTTATGAAAGAATCTGTGAGCATCTCAAAGGAATCTATGGAATTCTCAGGCAATAATGAATACCACGTTAAAGCTCCCCTCGTGAGAGTCTCACCAAATATTTTCAGCAACACGAACTCAATTTCATGAGGAGCCAAATCATTTCCTTTCACCGTTGTTGTGTAAGTGGTAATGTCCTCCTGTGGATCTGAAGTTCCGTCATACTTCGGAACTTGGGGCATTTTGAGCCACTTCAGGATTAATTCCGGGGCCGCACTCGGCTTATACGGTAATTGAATATACTTTTTCGAGTTCGAGCCTTTCAATACTGGTGGTGCGCCCAGGATTTGATCTATGCGGGCGTTTACTTCCTTCATGAATCGCAAAAGTTCCTCCTTGACCGGATCGTTATCGTTGTTGAGGCCGGATCTACTCCCCCTGGCCCCGTCGAAGCCAACTTCTCCCCTGGGAGTGTTGTTGTCGACTCTCTGTTTCTTTTGGTTTGCGGGAACCTCGGGAGGAATTGGATCTCGCCTGGTCGCGTTATTTGAAGCACCTGATAGCGCCTGCTTTAATTACGTCATAACCTGATCCTGCCACGTGAGATGACCTAGAATGATTGCTTGTTGCTCTTGCAGGACCCTCACTACATCCGCTACATGCTCCTCATCAGCATCGTCAAGTGTCGCCTCCTGAACCTGTCGAGGATACCACCTGTCATGCGCGGTGTGGCGTCGTTGTCCTCACTGCGAGTTTCGCTGATTGAATCCTCGAAATGAGGATGTTCCCCTTGAATTTCTGAGTTGCGTGTGCCGTTAACATTATTGTCTGCCATTTCTTTTGTGATTTTTGTTAAGACAAAATAACCAAAACACATTAGTAAGAAAGACAAGGATCAATTTGATTGCATGGCTATCTAGGCCCCACGATGGGCGCTAAACTGTTTACTCGAAAAACGGTACAGTTAAATTTGTTCGTAATTTCTGGACAAGTGAATTAATTTGACCTAGAAAGTAATGAAATAACTGAAGAAATGTAAAATACCTAGCCTTAGAATGTAGATGGAACGACAGAGCTAATGAGTCCGGGAACAGGGTTTACTGGCACGACAATGATAAGATCAAAAACGAGAAAGTAAAATTGTATTAAAATGTTGTATAGAATGTAGTGCAACTTAGCCAAAAAATTCATCCCCTACAATAGTAACAGAGCTCACTATTTATAGTTACGTCTAGGAAAGGAGGTCCCAAGATCATGCCTTTCTTTAATGTCAATTATGAGGGTCATTGATGAAAATGTAATGTTAGATCTAAATGCCAAATTCCTTGTAATAGGCCATCATTCTTAATGCTGCAACATATTCTATATTAAATGTTACCGGGCACAAAGCATTTAATACTCCTTTTATAATCGTTATTCCTTCTGGTGACAAGCGGAATAGCTATGTTCGGTGTCCATTCTTATTTTTTGTTTCACGTGTTCTTCCTTTAAGCGGTCATGTGTTATGTCGTATTTTTTCACACAGAGAACTGATATCCGTGAATTGAATCCAGTATAAGACAAAAAAAGATGTTGCTTTTAATTTCTCTAACAATTGTGGCAGCTGCCTCAGTACCCCATAACAACAATTTTGCAATCTTAATTACGACAAGAAGACAAAAAAAAAATTCGTGCAAGCACTGGATGGTGATTGATTTGCAAATTGCCCCGCAACAAGCAGGGGAGCAAACCTACTAGGTACGGTATCGGCCGCACCCAGTTATTTTTAATTTAAATATTATATATTTATATTAAAAATTTATTTTATATATATATATATATATATATATATATATATATATATATATAATTGGTCGTATAAGGACACTACCTGTAGAAAATATCATCTGCGATAGTAGGTATGTTAGAACTATTTTTAACAGCTTACCAATTAATGTTTATGAAGAGATTCATCTATAATGCTAAATAAGTAATCTGATTGTGGTTTTTACAAACCTTAATACTAGTGTTTAGCTGAAATATAGGAAAATAAAGGTTACATTTACAAGTATAGTGATGATTAATACTGTTGTTATGGATAAATAACTAATTTATCAATATCAACGTCATATATAACAGCTGCAATCTGTAACTTGGAGTGGAAATTGGAATACTTATATCAAGTTAAAGTGAAGAAAATATTTGGCTAATTCGTGAACCAAAAATTGGCAAATTGTTAGTTAATCAGTTCCACTCCTTCTCCAACTTTTAACACTTAAGTACTAATCAAGTCAGGGACTTAATCTTAATTTCATTCTGTTAGTTGCTGTCGGTTGTTCGTTTTTCTCAATTGTTGGGTACCTAATAACAACTTTGATGTTTATTGATAGCTTATTTTATTTTTTCATATCTGTAAATCTGTAAAAATTCCAATAGAGTGAACTCATTAAGGCAATAATACACTCCCGAATATGGATATTATTTTACAGCGAACTAGCTAATTGCCTCCATTCTGTAACTGAAAGAATTCACCTAGATATTTTAAATTCCAAGTTTCCAACTGTTGACGCAACAACGGAGGTTGGATTTCCGCTAAAGGTTTCAAAAAAAGAAAAAATTATTTAAAATGATTGTGGCCAATGGAATTGAACTAGCAGCCTAATAAAGATTTTGTATCCCTTTAACCATTAAGCTAAGCTTTTGGATTATGTCAAAAAATTTAAAATATAATATATAAAAATAGAAACCGGATATTATCTTATATGTATAGTGTAATTTTCCGACAAAAAAGGTTCGGATGAACCCTTCCATTCCGTCCCCTAAATCCGTCCGTGGACAGAACCAAAGTAATATGTTTCGTAGTGTGCTGACCCTTCGGCCATCAAAAAACCTTAGGCCACAGCCAACGCTGCGGTCAAAGTTTACCCACACCAAATATTTATATAAAACCAATATATACATATATAACTTGTGTGTATATAAAAACTTGGAAAACTATCATTTATATGTAGCTTATTATAAAAACAGGTCAATTCATAAAATATTATTATTATTAGCCAAATGTTATCAATATTAGCCAATTAACTATTTGTAGTAAAAAAAAAAGGTCAATTTGTTTTTTGAGAGTGTTATTAGAATTGATTGAGTACATCTTAAGGAGTTTGAATCTCAGTTTTGGAATGATCTAGCGGAGCTTTGAGGTGGTTTGAATTGAAAATTCGAAGTAGAAGATGAAACATAAAAAAAGTGAGATGTGTATCACATATGTATCATGTTTGTATCAAATGTGTATCACATGTATATCTATATCTCTGTGTGTGATACATGTGTCGCGGAAGAATTTTTTGAACTCACTTATAACTACAAATTTTGATACCAAATCGGTCCAAATCACCTTCAATCTTCCTCAAAAGTTGTATATTGACTCATCTATATGTTTTCAATGAATTTCAACTATACTCATTGAAAAAGTCCTTTTTTGCTTAGATTTTGGAATCTTGTATATAATATATATATATATATATATATATATATATATATATATATATATATATATATATATATATATATATATTTTATGTATTTCATCACCTTGTTTGCTACTTCATCCATGAAATTTCCTTTCCGTCTTGCATCTAATGTTGTTGATCACGGTTAAAAATATGGAAAGAGATCTTTGAAGATGAAATTCATCGTTTTTCCTAATACCTATCATGTCAAATCATCAAGAATTAAAACTAAATACGGAAGCGTACCTGAATTTATGAGATACGATGAAATTCTTCATCTTGCGAATTATTGGTCTTCCCAATCAAGACGTAAGCGTCTCACTCTCTTCCAACGAACCAATGTCTGATTTGGGGGTCATAACTCATTTAAAGGTGCTCAAATTTATGTACTTTAATTTAGCCCGTCACTAACTTAAACAATACATCTGGATGTCTACACATAAGATCTCATACTTAATGAGATGTCTTGTAAACCCATTTAAACTTTAAATTAGCAGATCACATCAGTTTGGGTTAACGATAACAATTATATAATTATTCTTAATATAATATATGTGCAAGTCCATAAAAAATTTTAACAGAAAACTCCTGCCAATCACCATAATTGGTCACAAATTCTGACAATTTCAATAATTGTTTTGTAAAAATCCTGGCAAATCGTCACAATTGGCCACAAAATTTTGACGATCATCATAATTATTGTACAAAAATTTTACCATTATGTTTTGCTTCAAAAGTAAACCAAATCAACGCAAAATGACTCCAAATTTTATGTATTACCTTATAATATCAATTTCAATAATTTTCAATATTTAGATTCAAACCTTCAAGAATCAATAGACCCACTTAGTCTTTTTCAACAAGTTTTTTTTCAAGCTCAAACGAAAATCAACAAAGATATTTTTTTAATTTTCACGGGCCAAATCAATCCAAATCATTAAAGATAGATAATATAAGATCATTGCAACATTACCCTCTCAATTCTAACCACAAATAAGCAATAACTCTTCAAGTTTCTATACTACATATTTTATTATTTTTCAACTTTAATTATGTGCTCACAGTTAATTGAAAGAAGAAGAAGAAGAAGGAGATGCAGGAGGAAGGAGGAGAAGTAGAAGAAAATTCTTACGAAAGACAAAAAAGCAAAAATTTTCTTCGGTTAAAATATAAACAGTAATTTGAAAAGGTCCATCCAGCATAATTTCTTGTTCAACAATTGTACTTTAGATGTTGCTTTTTTAAGAGGTTCATAACTTTTTTATTTTACTTTTGAGAGAAAAACCTTCTAACCCTAAAAGAGAAGAAAAACATCTTCTAAACTAAACTTTCTAAGAAAAATGCAGAGCTTATAGATTTTCTTGGGGTGATATGTTAGTTTATTTAAAATTTCGTACTATTGTAGAAGAACAGAAATCAAAGATTCAAATTAACAAATAAATTTTAACAAAATTCTTTTATAAAAATACTTCTACGTTTTTCACGCCATATTGTAAATGTGCTTTAAAGGATATAAACATCAATTACTTTGGATGCAAGAAGTGTAAAGATAAAGATGATTCAAAAGGAAGGTGATAATTCTAATTATTTGTAACGACCTGGCCGATCGTTTTGAGTTTTGTAGCATTGTTTACCTATTTATTGCATATTCTGTGTTTGTTTGTTGTTATGTAACTTGCCGTGGGTGATTGGTTTGGTTACGCTGATGTTTCGGAATAAGTTGGGATACTAAGTCCCAAGGTTGGAAGCCTAAGTTGAAAGAGTTAACCGGATATTGACTTATGTGTAAACAGTTCCGAATTAGAGTTTTGATGGTTTCGGTAGCTCCGTAGGGTAGTTTCGGACTTAGGAGTGTGTCCGGGATATTGATTTAGAGGTCCGTAGGTGATTTTGGCTTGAAATGGCGAAAGTTAGAAAAATAGAAGTTTGGAGAGTTGAGAAGTTTGACCGAGAGTTGACTTTGTGGTTACCAGACTCGGAGTTTTGTTTCAGAAGTTGGAATAGGTCCGTTGTGTCATTTTATGACTTGTGTGCAAAATTTGAGGTCAATCGGAGTTGATTTGATAGGTTTCGGCATCGATTGTAGAAGTTGAAAATTCATTAGTTTTATTAGGCTTGAATTGTGGTATGATTCGTGTTTTATATGTTGTTTGATGTGATATGAGGCCTCGACTAAGTTCGTATCGTGTTTTAGGATTTGTTGGTATTTTTGGTTGAGGTCTCAGGGGCCTCGGGGATTATTCAGATGGATATCGGATTGGAATTTGACATAGGAGGATTTTTGTCACTACTGATGTCTGGTGCCATCACACATGCGGAGGATTGGCTGCGGGTGCGTGACCGCACAAGCGAGCCACTGGTCGTAGGTGTGGTCTGGTATGAGTTAGGCAATGGTCGCAGGTGCGAGGATATTGTTTGCACCTGCACTTTCGCAGATGCGGCTAGGGTTATGCAGGTGCGAAAATGAGTTGGGAGCTGCAAGGTCGCAAGTGCAAAGGAATGGTCTGGAGAAACGGAGTCGCACCTAAGAAAAGGAAGCCGCAGAAGCGGATAGTGGGAAAGCTGGGATGGCCAGGAGTTTCCGCAGAAGCGGAGTTTTGACCGCAAAAGAGGAGCCGCAGAAGCGGTTAAGTTGTCCGCAGAAGGGAATGAGACCTGGGCACAATATAATCGTGGGGTTCCGAGGTTTAATCATTTATGCAAGCTCGGTTGGAGGCGATTTTTGTGAGGGATTTTGCGAGATTTCTCGAGGCAAGCCACTTTTGGTAATTTTTGTCTAATTATATTGATTACCTATTGAATTTTCCTCATATATTTGGTGTTTTTGAAGTGAAAATTAGGGATTTTTGACCCATGTGTTGGAGAGTAAAAATTGGAGGTTTGAGCGACGATTTGGTATCAAAATTTAGTAATTTTGGTATGGTAGGACTCGTGGTTGAGTGGGTGTTCAGATTTTATAACTTTTATTAGATTCCGAGACGTGGGCCTGGGTTGACATTTTGAGTTGACTTTTTGACTTTTGTTAAAGAACTTAGCTTTATCATATGGATTCGATTCCTATAGCTTTAGTTGATTTATCAAGTTGTTTGTGGCTAGATTTGAGGCGTTCAGAGGCCGATTCGGGAGACAAGAGCTTGTTGGGATAGAGATTTGCACGGTTTGAGGTAAGTAACAATTTTAAACTTTATTCTGAGGGTATGAATCCCTGAATCACGTGTTATGTGGTTGGTGTTGAGGTGACACACATGCTAGGTGACGGGCGTGTGGGTGTGCGCCGTAGTAATTATGATTCGGTTTCATTCCGTGGTACTGTGTAGTCATCAACCTTATTGCTATTCATGTTATCTCTGTGTGTTAGAGTAATTGAGCTACAAATTTATGTTAGAAATCATATCAGGCTAAATGCTTATCCGGTTGAGACCCACTAGGGTCATTTATGTTGTTGAATTATTTGCTTAGATAGCAATTTTGTCCTCAGTCAAATCCATCAATTGCATATCGTATGCTACTATTTATTGTTGTGTTACATATCATTGTTTGGGCTGGTTGGCATGAGATTGTGAGCCCGAGAGACTGGAGAGATTGATGATTGAGCTGGGGCATGAGAGCCGTGTTGTGAGTGAGGTTTGTGGATTAGACTGCACGCCGCAGCAGACCTTATGGCTTTATATATATATATATATATATATATATATATATATATATATATATATATATATATATATATATATATATATATATATATATATAT
>MCJB01000792.1:9103-63572 GCA_002018475.1 Nicotiana obtusifolia | reverse complement strand
GGGGGGGGGGGGGGGGGAGGTAACTTCTGATTGGGAAGTTTTCCATCCAGGACCAACCATGCCACCTTCAGTCCCCAACTTGTGTGAATTTCCAGGTGACAATGCATAAACCATACCCCTGGTAACAAACAACATCATATGTTATTATTGGTGGAGCTAGAAATTAATTAACACCAGGTGACAATGCATAAATTAAACCGCCCTACAACTCCCTACAAATTTTGTGCCACCTTTGATGCTACACTAAAAGCTTCTAGTATGTCATATATATATATACACACACACACACGTTTTATTAGTGAACAATATAATTTCTGACAAATGGTTTAATTGAATTCCCTACAAAGTGTATAGCTTTGCCAGGTACATTGTTACGCGGCGCCTTCCTAAGGTTCTTTGGAAGGGCAACGTAAGGCTAAGCAATCGATGTCAGTCCGATTGCTGTCTGCCAACTGAGGTCCCTTCCGTACGCTAGACTAGATTGTCAGTGCCGTACGGGAAAACCAATATCGTGAGCAACGAGAGAATTGAGAGCTGTAGAGAAAATTGAGAAAAGAGCTTGCTTGTATAAATGAAAGGCTATTACAAAAGCTACGCGGTGTCGAGGGGGAGAGACACCAATACAGATGCTTGCTTGCTAGAGAGAGTTTCAAATGCTTGTTCCCCCCTAATAATGCTTAAAATAAATAAACCAAAGTTACAAGAGTTGATCTAAGAAAGCTGTAAATTCATACTGAAAGAAAATAAAGTAAATCTATTCTATATTTACAAAGAAAAGAACTTAGTCTTCTACAAAGTAGAAACAAGTCCGTCAGCAGCAACTTTGTCATTCGGCTCAGGGTCCGCGCGCGGCGCTGTTGGCATCTGCCTGTGGCTGGGCACTGGCGCTGGCTGTCAGTGGGGCGACAGAGGCGCTTGCGCGCTTGTCACTTGGAGCTGCCAAGACCACGGGGCTGACCGTGGCGCTAGGCGTTGGGAGGCTTGCCAGGACGCCACGGGGCGCGTCCAAGGGGTCATGGGGCATGGCTGGAAAGCCGCCCATGACATTCTCCCCCCACCTGAGTTGGCGACTTCCTCGGTGCCTTACTTCCAAGGTAATCATTAATTAGGCTCTTAAAGGCTTTGAGGTTTGTCCCCCTCTCCCAAGTATTCTCCTCTGCGTCACGTCCCTGCCATTTTACCAAGAACTCTTGGTGATCTTTTCTGGAGGCATAAATCACTCTATCATCAAGGATAGCTTCAGCACGCCTTTTTCCAGCTGAATTGGGGCCCCGAATACTGGGGATTGTAAGTTGGCTCCGTAAAGGATCCTCCGTATCTTCCCGAAAAGGTTTCAGGAGACTGACATGGAAGACAGGATGAATCTTCCACCAAGCTGGGGTATCCATCCAGTATGCAACTTTTCCAATGCGCCTTTCAATGGACAAGGGTCCAATATATTTTTGCAACAAGCGAGGGTCATGGACTCCTGCAAATAAGTACCGCATTGGGATTTTGACCATCACTTTGTCTCCTACCTGATATTCAACAAAGCGACGGTTTTGATCAGCATGCCTCTTCATCCGCATTTGGGCTTTGACAAGATAGCTCCGCACTATCTCCAAATTTCGCTTTCATTCTCTTGAGAAGCTAGCAGCTCGGGGAGACTTTTCCATGTTTGGAGCATTCACAGTGTGTGGGAGTAGCGATTGCTGTCCGATAACAATTTCAAAAGCGCTCTTGTTGGTACTAGAGCTCTTTTGTGAATTGAAACACAGCTGAGTAGCATCCAAAAGCTTCACCCAATTCTTCTACAATTGCCGTTGAACCGCTCCGTCTGGCCATCCGATTGCGGATGAAAGCTTGAACTGTGACTTAGTTTTGACCCAAGGCACGTGAAGAGTTGAGTCCAGAAGTTGCTAGTGAAGCGCGAGTCGCAATCACTAACGATATCTTTGGGCAGACCCCAATATTTCAAGACATGAGAGAAGAAGAGTCGAGCTGTATCTTCTGCTGATATATACTGTGGGGCTGCTATAAAGGTAGCGTACTTGGAAAATCGATCCACCACAACCAGAATAGTTGTAAGATCCCCAACCTTGGGCAAGCCGATGATGAAATCCAGAGAAACGCTTTCCCAAGGTCACTTTGGAACAGCCAGTGGTTCCAAGAGTCCTGCTTGTGTTAGACGATCCGACTTGTCCTTTTGGCATACTAGACAAGTTTTCACGTACTGAGCAACATTGTCGGCCATTTGAGACCAATAATATGCACGGCGAAGTAACGCTATGGTGCGTTCTTCGCCAGGATGACCTGCCCACAAAGTGTCGTGGCATTCTGCCAAAAGAGTCCTTCGCAGATCTCCTCCCTTAGGGACATAAAGTCGGTTTCCTTTCACTTTCAGGAAACCATCTTCTATGTAGAACTGGTGAGTCTTGCCTTGTTCTACCAAAGTAACCAAATACTGTGTAGCAGGATCCTTGATGAGGAGCCCCAGTATCTGGTCTTTGATGTTGGTGGCTACGTCGCTCCCCCTAAGGGTGGCGAGTAGGCACACAGATGCGAGATCCGCCCTCCGACTGAGTGCATCAGCAACTTGGTTAGTCTTCCCACTGCGGTACTCCAAGTTGAAGTGGAATTCCGCTAGAAGCTCCTGCCACCTGGCCTGTCGACCATTCAACTTCTGCTGGGTCAGGAAATGGCTAACAGCTGTATTATGTGTCTTGACCACGAACGGGGTTCCCAGCAAATAATGCCTCCAAAGGCACAGACAATGGACTACAGCCAATAATTCCTTCTCGTGGGCGGCATAGCGCCGCTCTGCATCCTTCAGCTTCCGGCTCTCATATGCTACAGGATGCCCATCCTGTAGCAAGACTCCACCAAGTGCATAATCGGAGGCATCCGTCTGTTCTTCAAATGGCTTGGCCAAATCAGGGAGGGCCAAGACGGGACTACTAGACATAGCCGCTTTCAAGGCATTGAAGGCCTCTGCTCGCCTGGATCCCCAATCCCAAGGTGTGGCCTTCTTGAGGAGTTCTGTCAGTGGTACGGCAATGAGAGATTAGTTCTTCACAAAACGGCGGTAGAAATTGCATAGGCCAAGGAACGCCCTCAAGGTATGGACGTCCTTAGGCGGCGGCCAATCTGTGATAGCCTGAATCTTTTGTTGGTCCATCTTGATCCGCCCTTCCTCAATGACATGCCCGAGGAAGTCGATCTGTTTTTTAGCAAATGAGCATTTGGAGAGCTTCACATATAATTCATGCTCCCGCAATCGTGATAAGACCTTTCGCAAATGCTCTAGATATTCCTCCAAAGTGTATAGCTTTGCCATGTACATTGTTACGCGGCGCCTTCCTGAGGTTCTTTGGAAGGGCAACATAAGGCTAAGCAATCGATTTCAGTCCGATTGTTGTCCGCCAACTGAGGTCTCCTCCGTACGCTAGACTAGATTGTCAGTGCCGTACGGGAAAACCAATATCGTGAGCAACGAGAGAATTGAGAGCTGTAGAGAAAATTGAGAAAAGAGCTTGCTTGTATAAATGAAAGGCTATTACAAAAGCTACGCGGTGTCGAGGGGGAGAGATACCAATACAGAAAAATACTTGCTTGCTAGAGAGAGTTTCGAATGCTTGTTCCCCCCTAATAATGCTTAAAATAAATAAACCAAAGTTACAAGAGTTGACCTAAGAAAGCTGTAAATTCATACTGAAAGAAAATAAAGTAAATCTATTCTATATTTACAAAGAAAAGGACTTAGTCTTCTACAAAGTAGAAACAAGTCCGTCAGCAGCAACTTTGTCATTCGGCTCAGGGTCCGCGTGCGGCGTTGTCTGCGCGCGCTGCGCTGTTTGCGCGCGCGGCGCTGTGGCATCTGCCTGTGGCTGGGCACTGGCGCTGGCTGTCAGTGGGGCGACAGAGGCGCTTGCGCGCTTGTCACTTGGAGCTGCCAAGACCACGGGGCCAACCGTGGCGCTAGGCGTTGGGAGGCTTGCCAGGACGCCACGGGGCGCGTCCAAGGGGTCATTGGGGCATGGCTGGAAAGCCGCCCATGACAACATTCATGTCATAATTATTCTATCATGTTCTTTTGTGAATAGATATATTAATTTATATAGTATCTGTTTTGGTCTAACTTGATATAGAGACTTATAAGATGAATGATATTAGTAAAATGTGAAAATTCAAATTACCTGGATTGTCTGCTAGAAATCGAATAACAACCCAACCACCAGATGGGACACTTACAGTGTTCCTCTCAATAGGGTCAAAATGTTGAAATTTGCTGGATCCTTCTTAGGGTCAAAATTCCCAAACCCTTGGCCAACTACAAAGAAGTTAAATCCATGAAGATGAAGAGGGTGACTTTCAGCACCAAGAATACTTGCGTCTTGCATGACTAACTCCACGCTCGTGTTAAATGGCAAAACCATAAGTTTTGTATCAGTCTTAGCTAAGGTGTTATTCGGAGGATTCCCAATGTAGTTAAACCAATTTAATGGACTATAAGGAATATCAGGCTTGTACACACCCTTGGATTGTCCAAAGAAATGAGATTGGAGAAGAGCTGTTGTAGGTTGCACAAATGATACATTGTTAATTGAAGCAGAGAATTTTGTGCCATTAGGTCCTTGGCACGTTTTGGTTTGATCACAAGGACTTGTTCCAAGACCTACTGTGAAAAATAAATGTTTATCGACGTTTAGAGGTACATTAGCAGGGAATTGAGAAGTCGCAAGATTTCTTAATCTACTCGTAAAATTGGTGACGAAAGTTGTGTCATTGAGAGCTGGTAGTAACGGCTTAAAGAGTGGTAGGTTTTTCAAATGGGGTTTCATTTTTGATTCATACTCTAAAATTCCAGCAACTGTAGAGTTGTCAACTATGCCAGCACCCGTCACATATGGCCGAGCAGTCATGTAAAATGTGGCATGAGGAAAATGAGGTTTAGTTTTGAGAAGAACACTAGCTGTGAGTTTGTCCTGGCGTAATAATAAGTGTATCTGTCTCAAAGGGTTTAACATAAACGCCGTCAGTGTCGATAACTCAGAAGAGTATGATTCGCAATGCTGAAGAAAAGCTCATCATTAAGTGCAGCATTGATCAATCGAAGAAGATAAGTCTTTTCAGGTTTCACCTTCAGCTTAAAAGTATCTGTATAAAGCACATTCAAATATATATCAATATTCTTTAGCATAGTGATCCTATGAAAAATCAAACAATCTTAATTATGATGCTGAGATTATATGAAATTTCATTTAAATGTTACCTTAATTAAAAACAGTATCCAATCAATGACAAATTTTACTTTCCGAATTATAAATTTGACTTATGTGTGTATATACTCCAAATTATGTCATTCATTTTAGAAAGAATTATAGATTATTTAACAATAGCATGGTAACGGTACAAAATAAAGTTAACTACCTTTGTCTGAACAATTATACAAAAGGCCAGGAAGTCCATTTACAGTATAAGTATCAGAAACATTAGGACCTCCACCTGTTTGCAAAGCTTGGGAAAATGATCTCTTTGCCTTTTCTTTCTTTGTAAAGTTCTTGCCGCTGTTATTCTGGAAGCGCATATACAAGTCATGTATATATAGATTTTCATAGGATGTTTGGTTGAATTGGTGAAATAAAAAATAAAGGGATAATGCTGAAGAGAAAAGTGAAATAGATTGATTCTAAGCTATCTTTGGTTAGACCAACTGCAGTTGTAGAACAAACTTTGGAGTGGTGTCAAAGAATACAGATATTGTATACTTACAAAATTTTGCATGTCAAATATACGAAATTTCTGTAGACTTTTCCTTCTTCATGAATCATGATCATGAGGTTAGATGAATTAAGGCTTCATAGACAACTAGCTTACTATAGGGATGATTTAGTCAGTCTTCCATACAGAAAGATGATAGCCTTGAGGAAAAAGTTTTTATCATGCATTACAAGCAAGGGTGTACATGGACCGAGTTGGTTCGATTTTATCGAGTTTTTCGGGTGTTTTGTTACATGAATATTATTTCAATCTTACTGATAAAATTTTGATAATTAAATTATGTTTAGTAATAATTAAAAAAATTGACAAATATATATATGATCTATTAAAATATTCTTATGGGAGAATATTTTTAGTAACGCATGATAGTTTTTTTCTTAGTCGTCTAACAATAATTTTTCAGTGATGTACACTTTCAAGGTAAATCGAATTTAATAATTAAACATAAAAATTAATATAATATCTGAATAATGATATGTTCTATATAATTTTACATTATCGAAATACTATTTTAAAATCGAAAAAGATATATAAGAATTTAATAGATCTTGACATATGACTATGCAAGAACAAAGAGATTGACGCATTTAAATAATACTTGATAAGAAAGTGATGATATAACCCATTATTTAAAATAAATAAAATGGATTCGCTTTATATTTCTATTAAATATTACATCCCATGAGAGGATCCCAAATCTTTCGCAATATTTTTTAAAGAAAATTTTATATAAAATCGTAAAAGTATATATAAAAATTATAAGTTTATATGTCAGTTTGGTTCGGATTTTTTTACTCAATACCAAACCAAACCTCATCGGGTTTTTTAATCGATTTGGATTGACTTTTTGGTTTAGTGCAATTTTCCGGCCCGGTTTAAACACCCCTAATTACAAGCATTGTCATTATCAAAATATTTAATCGCTGGAGTCAGAAGAAACAAAGTTAATTAAATATATGAAAAATACAAGGGATGTAACTGTAGGATTTCTATAGTATTGGGGGTGTAAGTGTTTGATTTTAAAATATAGGAGGCCAATGTATCCAAAATTGAGTCATATTACGGGGATATTTCTTGTATGTAACCTAGAAAGATTTAATTATATGCATTAACGGTTTAAAAAGAAATTATATTATTAGTGTAATTTAACATATTGTAACAGATTTGCTTTATTTTGCGGATAATTTTGCACTTATTATGAGCAATTATTTGTTTTTGTGATCTAATAGAATAAAAAATTTGTTATACAAGTTTAACAAGAAAGGAAAAAAAAACTACCAGTGTATTACTAGTTTACTACTACCTCATATTTACATGGTGAAAGAAAAACCACAAACATAAGTACGACTCTGAATGTTTTTTCCTGTTTTTTCAACACTACAAAGAAAATATAGATTTGGAAATATAATTGTGTGGAAAAAAGAACTAATTATAATTGAAAACACAAGCTTTAGCTGCTGAAGTATTCATACTTATTTTGAAATAAAGTAAAACCACTATTACACCCACTGTAATTCTTCCAATTTCCTCAACACGCTTCCAAACAGAAGCAACCACTCACGAAACAGAATTTCATTTTCATGTTCAAGCTTTTCGCTTTGAAAACATAGCAGCCACCAAAGGTAAAAAGAACAAACTAAAAACAATTCCGTATACGGGTGAAACTGGGCCATGGGACATCCCGGTTTTCAATAAAGTAAATCGAATAGGAGACGTGACGATAAGAAATCAGAATCAAGGTGAGGTCTCATCGAGCCAAGGTCCGGGGCACAACGCCCACCACTGAGAATATCGAGGCCATGACCCCGGGATCAATCCAAATCCCAAAAGACTTCAGAGATCGTTGTCAGGTAACTGAGAAGGCCGTGATATCCGTGACCAACCGGGTATCACGGCATGGATCTTGACATGTACTAGCAGAAATTCGGTGATTAGTTAAACAGAAGATTTTACCTTTTATTGGATTGTACCTAGGGTAGGATTCCCCTACTATATAAAGGGGGGTCTGATTATTCATTGGACATACTGTAACACGTATATCAAAGCAATATACTCTTATTTTCTCTGTTACTCAAAGTTCTTACTCTTGTTCATCAACGCTTCGTTATTGTGAGTCGGGGATCGAGGACAGACATCTCATTAAGGATGTTATTGAGTCTGAAACTACCCTCCTTAAATGATTTGACACTCTATTACGTCCTTTTATCTGTTTAATCTAACGCAATTTATTGTTTGTATTGAATTAATCCACGTATCCTTAAAATCACATACAAATTTAATTGTTATCCATTTTTTAGGGTAAATAGTTTGGCGTCCACCGTGGGGCTAAAGATAATAGTGGCAATTTTATACGAATTTTCATAACACACCCTATTTTTCACTTGTTCTTTGAAGTCTTTAATTTCAAGTCAAAGCGTAAAATGTCGAACTTCCAATCTGCCCCTTTGAATTGGTTGTTGAGTCAGGACACCATGGCGAGAACAACAATGTGGTACCCAGTAACGAGGTGCCCCCAATCGACCCTAACGAAGTTCCGGCCCGGGAACCGATCGACACTAACTCACATGTGGCCATCAATGCAAACTTACCTACTGATCCTGATAACAGCATCCGTGGGGGAGTCTGATTGGTAGCCCAAAATACACAGGACAGTAAAGGTGATGGGATCAACTTGCGAGTAATCTTCAAAATGTTGCAGCGATAGTCAAGTTGCAAAACCAGAGCCGCGCCCCCAGCATAGTCAGGCCCAAACCATACCTGGAAAACGCTCACAGAAATGAACCAATCATAGAAAGGCCGAGTGAAGCTGAACTCGGGACCAACCCCGAGATTAAAAAGATGCTTGAGGAACTGACAAAACGGGTGGAATCGGGAGAAAAGAAAATCGAAGCCAATGACAAAAAAGTAGAAACCTACAATTCCAGGGTCTACCAAATCCCAGGAGCACCACTGATATTGAAGGGCATGGATTCCAAGATGTTTGTTCAAAAACCTTTCCTTCTGAGCGTAGCTCCGAAGTCGATTCGAAAGAAGTTCCGCTTGCCCGAAATTCCTAAGAACAACGAAACAACTGACCCAAATGAACATGTGACCTCATACACATGCGCCATCAAGGGAAACGACTTGGAAGATGATGAGATCGAGTCCGTCCTGCTGAAAAAAAAGTTCAGAGAGACCTTGTCAAAAGGGGCTATGATATGGCATCACAACTTACCCCCTAATTCTATTGACTCGTTTGCTATGCTTGCAGACACCTTCGTGAAAGCACACGTCGGGGCCATCAAGGTCGAGACTAGGAAGTCAGACCTTTTCAAAGTGAAGCAAAGAGATAATGAGATGCTCAGGGAATTCGCGTCCCGGGGTCAAATAGAACGAATGGACCTGCCTCGGTCGCAGACGATTGGGCCGTTCAAGCCTTTACCGAAGGACTCAATGCTCGAAGCTCATTGGCTTCACAACATTTGAAGCAAAATCTGATAGGATATCCGGCGGTAACTTGGGCCGACGTCCATAACTGGTACCAATCAAAAATCAGGGTTGAAGATGATCAGCTTGGAGCCCCTTCCAGGTCCGTTTATCCCGTCAGAGCTAGTGACAAATCCAAAAGAGACATTGATCGTGAATCAAGATCAAATAGAGACTTGTATCAACCATACAATGGAGATCAAAGAGGTAATGGGCCTGGACGAAACCTTGTGAGAAGTGAAAGGAGAAGCGACCAAGGTCAAAATATTAGGGGATCATAAGCAAAAGCAGTTTTGACAGGCCCATCCGTCCTAAGGAAGCGCCGAGTTTATCGGAGTACAACTTCAACGTCATTGCTATTGCCATCGTATCTGCAATCGGACGCATCAAAGACACCAAGTGGCCTCGGCCTTTACATTCAGATCCTACCCAAAGGGACCCCAACCTAATATGTAAATATCATGGCACTCACAGCCACGGAACTGAAGACTGCCGATAACTGAGAGAGGAAGTAGCCCGGTTATTCAACAAAGGACACCTCCAAGAATTCCTGAGCGATCGAGCCAAAAATCATTTCAGGAATAGGGACTCCAATAAGAAGATCGAGCAGGAGGAACCTCAGCACGTCATTAACATGAACATCGGTGGGGTCGACGTCCCCCAGAGGCCATGCTAAAGTGCACCAAAGTGTCCATCACGCGGGAAAAATGGACTCAAGATTACGTTCCATAAGGAACCGTATCTTTCAACGACGAGGACGCTGAAGGCATCGTGCAACCGCACAATGATGCACTGGTAATATCTGTACTCATAAATAAATCTCGAGTTAAGCGTTTGTTAATTGATCCAAGTAGCTCGGCCAATATCATTAGATCAAGGGTCGTAGAACGGCTGGGTCTATGAAACTGAGTTGTGCCTGCAGTCGGAGTTCTAAACGGATTCAACATGGCATGTGATACTACTAAAGGGGAGATAACCCCACCGGTAAACACTGCCGGAACCATTCAAGAAACAAAGTTCTATGTGATCGAAGGAGATATGAGATACAATGCTCTATTCGGGAGGCCATGGATTCACAACATGAGGGTGGTTCCCTCGACACTACACTAGGTGTTGAAATTCCCAACACCAGGAGGGACTAAAACAATTTACGAAGAACAAACCGGCCGTAAAGGAGAAGTTCGCGGTCGATGAGGTGGTCCTGATATCCGCACTCTCGATATCAAAGAACCCGAGTTCGATCATTAAGGAAGAAACCAAATAGCAATCGCTGATACCGGCCCCGACTGATCCGGAAAAGCAGGGGATGGGCGAGGATGACGACTACGGAGGTCCCAGGACTTTCATAGCCCCCGATGATATCGATGCCACCAAATCAACGGTCGAAGAGCTGGAGCAAATCATTTTGATCGAGCACATGCCTGATCAGAAGGTATACTTGTGCATGGGTTTAAGTCCCGAGCTCAGGAAAAAACTCATTGAATTCCATATAGCTAACATATATTGTTTCGCCTGGTCCCACCTTGACATGACAGGGATCCCGCCAGAAATAACTACTCACAAGATGAGCCCGGATCCGGAGTTCCCCCCGGTCAAACAGAAAAGGAGGCCTCAGTCAGAAGTCAAGCATGCATTCATCAAAGACGAGGTATCTAAACTCCTTAAAATAGGATCCATTCGGAAGTTAAGTACCCGGATTAGTTAGCAAATGTTGTAGTAGTTCCTAAAAAGGAGGATAAATTAAGAATGTGTTCGTAACACTCCTCAAATCTATAAATGTTTCAATACACGTTAAATATAGAATTAAAAAAATTTCTTTATCTTGCCTTGAGTGCATAAATTTTTACTTCTATTACGGATTTAAACCGTTATGATTGACTTTTGAGTGACTTCACTATTTATAAATAATGTAATATACAAGCAGGAGAATATTATTAATTTTAATATTACTAATTATTAAAAATGAGTATCATTAATTATTAGTTTAGTTTAAGGAAAAAAAAAAAAGAAGGGACAAGCCTAAAGCCCATAAAGTGGGAAGGCAAAAGACTTAAAGCCTTAAACAAAACACAATTTAAAAAGCCTTATACGAACAAAACAGAAGGCTTAAACTTATGTTCATTCACGCAAACCTTACACGAAAAAAAGAACTAAAATGCAAAATAGAGCAGAGGCAGCCTTGCTGCTCAATACTCACGCAGGCAACGGGAAGTTCTAGGGTTCTTTACAAATCACTAATTCTTGAACTCAGGTATATAAAATTCCCTATTATCAATTATCCTACAATATAAGAATTGGATAGTTAATTCCCTTCTTTCTCTGTGTCAACAGTAAATTTCATATTTAGGTGTGAAGCATTAAAAATGATTAAAATATACTGGTTGTTGTAGAATCGATTGTTTGACAGGTACAAATTGGACTGGGGCCTACGTATTGGCTCGAGAAGTTTTGAGGTGAGTTGATATAACCTTTTACTAAAGTTGTTTACTCACAAAAGCACGCACACAAGGTGTTTGATGAATTGCTTAAAAGAATTAATATGTACTTAATCGCAGCAAGTGAGTACTTATTAACTTAGAATTATTCTAGCTAAAGTTTAGGGGATTTATTATGATATATGTGTATAAATTTTCAGATTTTTGTGTTATTCTTATATGCCATTTTCATGTTGAAAATTCATGAAGAAGCAAGAATCTTTAGAAATACTTTTGAATGTTTATTTCATTCTTATGCCATGCTTTACATGTAAGGATACCAGTATGAGTATGTACAGAATGTTCCAGAAAAGATTTAGACTTGAAAAGTCACAAGAAGTAGTTTTAGAAAGAAAAGATTTTGAGAGTATCCTCTATTCTAAGAAGGGGTCATCGTCCAGGCCGAGGGTCCGAACCAAGGCGTTGACTTCCTGAAACTACTTGTGTCAAAGTAGGGAGCACACGAGCCGAGGGTCTCGTTGCTGAGAATTTACTTAGCCAAGCTAAGGTATGATACATGAGCGCTGAGAACAATGAAGCGAATGACACCTCGTGGATTGGGCCTATTTGATCAAGTTGGGATCAAACCCGTGTCAATCACACGGTGACTAAGACACAAATAAGTTAGGATAGTTGGAACTCCTGAAGTATAAAGTGAAGTATTATTTTTTTTTATAAGAAAGAAAAAGAAAGGAATTTCTGTTAGAATATTCATAAACTGATACTATGCAATTATTTTAGAATTGTTCTTAGAAGCTTTATGTTTTTCATGCATTCAGAATCTTTATTAATAATGTATATTTTATTAAAGTTTCATCCCCTGTCGTCGAGACTCACTGAGTACAATGGATGGTACTGACGTTCTCTTTTGGGAACCTACGTTGATCTATGGTACAACGTAGGAACCGGTTCTGCAGGCGAGTAGGCTACAGGTCAGGACTTCCCTCTCTTCCAGTGCTATTGGTGAGCTCCGCTTTTGTTCGTGGAGTATTCCTTTGACTCATCTTTATTTAGTTATTTCCTTGTTTACCTGGAGAACTAGCTAGGCAATCTCATGTCCTGAGCAGTGCGTCAGTTTATCAGTAGAGGCTTCATGGACACAGTCGGTGGTTAAGATTCAAATGTTTTTGATAATAACTTAGCAGCATTTCAATAGTTACTACGAACAAAGTTTGGGAGTTGGTTATTTTAAATATTCAATTTAATTAAAGTATTTGGTTAAAATATTACCTTGTTGCATATAAAGTTTGAGGTTACAATAGTTTTAAAAAGTGAAGATGGTTCGCTCAGTTAAATTTAGCGACCAGGTGCCTGTCACGGCTTGTTCAGAAAATGGGTCGTGACAAACTTGGTATCAGAGTATCAGGTTTATGGAGTTCTAGGGGTCTATGAAGCCGTATCAGTAGAGTCTTATTTATGGGTATGAAGCGCGCCATACTTATAAATAGGAGGCTACCAACATTTAGGAAAAATACCATTTTTTTTCTTAATTTAGAACGTACAGTAGAGCCTACATCTAAGAAATTATCTAATGTATTCGTTTCTCCAAAACTCGCAGAAATGGCTCGTACTCGCAACTCTGACACCGACACTCAAGATGCTACTCAAGAAACTATTGCATTTATTGTGGCTCTAGGTAGAACTAAGAAGGCTTCAACTCAGAAAAGGAAGGGTAAATTCGGGGTTCAAGTACCCCGGGTTGAACATGAACATCCAGTGCCACCCCCAATAGCAGCTCTGGATCAGACAGCTATATCTTCAGAGGTGGGTCAAATGTTTAATGTTGTCAACAGTGCTGTGGAGAATTTTAAAGCCTTCATGGCCAACCAGAACGAGAGAAGAGATGAGATTCCACCTCAATCAAATAGACAGAACAATTCTGTGTCCTTAAGAGTGAATGAAATTCCACCTCGTGGTACTATAGTTGATGAAGATCCAATGTTGTGGCTGGATGGTGTCAAGAAAGCCTTCCGAGTGATGAAGGCATTTGATGATGAAGCTGTGGAGCTGGCTGCTTACCAGCTTAGAGATGTGGTCGGCGCTTGGTTTGAGATGTGGGAAAAGGAAATAGATGAAGATGATGGTCCTCCTACTTGGGAAGAATTTGAAGAGGCCTTCATGGCTAATTTTATACCAGAAGAGGATAGGGAAGCTAAGGCTACAGAGTTCGAGTAGCTCAAGCAAGGGAAGAAAAGTGTGCAAGAGTTATACATGGAATTCATAAGTTTGGCTAAGCATGCTCCTCACATGGTTAAGACAGAAAAAGCAAAGATTCGCAGGTTTGTTGGCGGTTTGTCTTACCACATTAAGGATACGACATCAGCTGCAGGGGTAGGAATGACAGCTTTCTCCTCTATTGTGGGATTCGCCAAGCACTTAGAAAAAGACAAACAACAAAGGAGAGAAGAAAAAGAGCATAACAAGAAAGCCCAGACAGCGGGCAGGTTTAATGGTACATCCAGCGAAGGTGGAAGGGGTTCCTCCAATAAGGAGTCATTAGCAATAGCTTAGTCCAATCATCAGTCAGGTGGTGGGTCTTCCTTCAGACGTACTTAGAGTTATGGAAACCAGCCTCGCCCGAATTAGAATTTTAGGACATCATCCTCACATAGCCGGAGTCATGCTGAGTAACATTCACAACAACAAGGTCTTTGTGGAACATGTAAGCGGCAACATTCAAGTCAGTGCAAGCTCGGGTTTCACGATTTCTATCATTGCGGAGACAGTGATCATATAAAGGCAAACTACTCAAAGTTGCGATATAATTTCAGTGGGGGATCAGCTCGTCCTTCTAGTTCCTCAGCTACTACAGTTGCACCACCTCAGGCTCGTGGTTCTCATAATCAGGCCGAGCATGGAGCATGCATAGATGCAAATCGAGTTACTCAAGGAGGCGGACAACCCCGTTTGTTTGCTACACTTGATAGTCAGAGTGCAGAGGCAGCTGTAAAAGTTATTATAGGTATACTTCTAGTCTTCTCACATAATGCTTATGCCATAATTGATCCAGGTTCAACGTTTTCGTACGTGACTCCATACATTGCAATTGACCTTGGGCTTGAACTTGAACAACTTAGTCAGCCATTCCTAGTATCTACTCTAGTTAGCGAGTCAGTGAAAGCCACAAGAGTCTATAGAGGTTGTATAGTTTCAGTCCAAGGTCGCAGCACCGAGGCCAATCTCATAGAGTTAGAAATGGTGGATTTCGATGTAATCATGGGTATGGATTGGTTGTCTTCCTTCTATGCCATGTTAGATTGTCGTGCCAAGATAGTCAGGTTCCAGTTTCCAAATGAAGAAGTCTTAGAGTGGAAGGGTAGTTCAGCGTCGCGTGTTTTGTAAGTTTATTTCTTACCTTAAGACACAACGAATGATCGGCAAGGGGTGTCTTGACTATTTGGCTCACATCATTAATGCAGAATCAAAACCATCAGCTCTTCAGTCTGTGCCAGTTGTTAGAGAATTTCCAAAAGTTTTCCCAGATGACCTTCTCGGACTTCCTCCTGAAAGAATCATAGACTTTGGCATCAATCTCATGCCAGGCACTCAGTCCATATCTATACCACCTTATAGGATGGGTCCAGCAGAACTTAATGAGTTGAGAGAACAGTTAAAAGACCTTCTTGACAAGGGCTTCATCAAGTCGAGTGTTTCACTATGGGGTGCCCCGATCATGTTTGTCAAGAAGAAAGATGGGTCTTTCAGAATGTGCGTCGACTATCGGCAGTTGAATAAAGTTACCATTAAGAATAAGTACCCAGTGTCAAGAATTGATGATTTATTTGATTAACTTCAGGGTACAAAGTACTTATAAATGATAGACTTGAGGTCAGGGTACCATCAGTTGAGAAACAGAGAAGAGGATATATTTAAAACAACCTTTAGAACTCGCTACGGGCAGTATGAATTTCTAGTAATGTCCTTCGGGTTGACAAATGCTCCAGCTGCATTCATGGACCTCATGAACAGAGTTTTCAAACCATTCCCTGATACCTTTATTATTGTGTTTATAGACGAAATTTTGGTATACTCTAAGAGCAAGGATGAGCATGCAGAACACCTCAGGATAGCCTTGCAGACCTTGAAGGAGAACGAGCTTTATGCGAATTTTTCAAAATGTGAGTTCCGGTTGCAGTAAGTGGAATTCTTAGGCCACGTGTTATCTAGTGAAGGCATAAAAGTAGACCCTCAGAAGACAGAAGCAGTCAAGAACTGGCCAAGGCCGACAACACCAACCGAAATCAGGAGTTTCTTGGGATTAGCTGGCTACTATAGAAGGTTTGTAGAGGGATTTTCCTCACTGGAAGCTCCATAACTAAGTTGACTCAGAAAGCTGTTAAGTTCCAGTAGTCAAACACTTGTGAGCAGAGTTTTCAAGAGTTAAAGAAGAGGTTGACCACTGCACCTGTGTTAACCTTGCCGATAGGTTCGGGTGGGTTCACAGTGTATTGTGATGCCTCCAGAGTTGGCCTTGGGTGTGTTCTTATGCAAGATGGAAAAGTTATTGCTTATGCTTCCAGGTAGTTAAAGAATCATGAGAAGAACTACCTCACACATGACTTGGAGCTTGCAGCAGTGGTGTTTGCATTGAAGATATGGCGACACTACCTATATGGCGAGCAACAGATCACAAAAGCCTCCAGAACATTTTCAAGCATAAAAAGCTAAATTTGAGACAGAGAAAATGGCTCAAGCTATTGAAGGATTATGACATAAATATCCTTTATCACCCGGGAAAAGCTAACATGGTAGAAGATGCACTTAGTAGGAAGTCAATAGGTATCCTGGCTCATCTTGCAGTACAAAGGCGAACTTTGGGTCGAGAAATTCAAGAACTTCCAAATGATGGAATTAGATTGGATGAGATCGAAGACGGAGGTATAATTCCTTATGCCTTAGCGCAATCCTCTCTTGTTGCACATGTTAAGGCTAAGCAAAACCAAAATCCGTACTTAGTGAAGTTAAAAGAAGGAGTCAGAAACAAAGAAATCACTGCTTTCACTCTAGGAAGTGATGGAGTTTTGAAGTTGAATGATCGGTTATGTGTGCCTGATGTAAATGGGTTTAGGAAGGCCATAATGGACGAAGCTCACAGTTCGAGGTACGCTATCTACCCAGGTGCTACCAAAATGTATCTGGACTTGAAAGAGTTGTATTGGTGGAAAGGCATGAAGAAGCAAGTAGCATATCATTTGGCCAAATGTTTGAATTGCCAGCAAGTGAAAGCCGAGCATCGGAGGCCTGGTGGCCTAACTCAAGATATAGAGATACCACAGTGAAAATGAGAGATAATTAATATGGATTTCGTAGTAGGTCTGTCTCACACATACCGTAAGCATGATTCAATTTGGGTTATTTTAGACCGACTGACAAAGTCCGTGCATTTCCTACCAGTAAAGACGAAAGATTCCACAGAGCAGTATGCGTAGTTGTACATCAAAGAAATAGTCCGATTGCATAGTACTCTAGTTTCAATCATATCTGACACAGGCCCTCAGTTCACGGCGCATTTTTGACAGGCATTTCAAAAAGACTAGGTACCAAGGTCAATTTGAGCATCGCTTTCCATCCACAGACTGATGGTCAGGCAGAAAGGATCACTCAGACTTTCGAAAATATGTTGCAAGCATGTATTATAGATTTTGAAGGTAATTAGGATGATCACTTGCCACTGATAGAATTTGCTTACAATAATAGCTATCAGGCCAACATTGGTATGGCTCCTTGTGAAGCGTTGTACGGGCGAAGAAGTAGGTCTCCAGTGGGTTGGTTTGAACCAGTAGAGATGTTGTTGATCGTTCCATAGTTTTTTTGTGAGGCCTTAGAGAAGGTTCAGCTAATTAGAGAAAGGCTGAAAATGGCTCAGAGTCGTTAGAAGTCCTATTTTGACAAGAGGCATCTTGACTTAAAATTTATGGTTGGTGACAAGGTGTTTTTGAAAGTTTCACCAATGAAAGGAGTTATGATGTTTGGTAAGAAAGGGAAACCTAGTCCTAGATTTATCAGACCTTATGAGATTATAGAAAAGAAAGGGAAAGTGGCTTTATGAACTAGCGTTACCCATTAAGTTGTCCTCTGTTCATTTAATCTTTTCATGTGTCTATGCTTAGAAAGTAAATTTATGATGAATCGCACATAATACCTGTCAACACCATAAAAATTAATGAAGGCTTGACTTATAAAGAGGTACTTATAGAAATTCTCGATAGGCAAGTAAGAAAGTTGAGAACAAAAGATATAGCACGGTAAAAATTTCGTGGAGTAATCATGATTCAAAAGAGGCTACGTGGGAGGTCGAGGAAGATAAGAGGAAGAAGTATCCTTATTTATTTGAGGAACAAGGTATGTGAACCTAGGTTTGGCATTGCATTTATATTTTATTTATTAAATACAAGTTAGCAAGTGTTTATGTCCTTACTAGATTATACTTAGTTGTTAAAGTAATTTAGTTTATGTCAGAGTATATTTAGTTATTAAATAATTTAGTACCATGCCAGAGTATATTTAATTCATTAAAGTGATTTACTTTTGCTGAAGTGTTGTGCTTTAGATTTTAGTTGGTTATTGTGGTACCTCCTTGTCGGAGTGTGAGTAATTAGTTTATGAGCTGTGTATGGTGCTTATGAATAGCCTGTTATGGTATATTTGGTTTTTGTTGGTGTAGTTGTAGTAATGGTGACAGGCATACGTTTTTGGTTTTGGGAAGTGAGTAGTGCTAAGAAAACTTATGAAGTTCAAGGACTTAAGGTATAATTGTTAGCTTAAGAATAAGGCCCTAACAACACTCGAGGACGAATGTTTTTAAGGAGGGAAGATTGTAACACTCCCCAAATCTATAAAAGTTTCAAGACATGTTAAATATAGAATTTAAAAATTTTCTTATCTTGCCTTGAGTGCATAAAATATTTACTTCTATTACGGATTTAAACTCTTATGATTGACTTTTGAGTGACTTCACTATTTATAAATAATGTGATATACAAGCAAAGGAATATTATTAATTTTAATATTACTAATTACTAAAAATGAGTATCATTAATTATTAGTTTAGTTAAAAAAAATGAAGAAGGTACAAGCCTAAAGCCCATAAAGTGGGAAGGCAAAAGGCTTAAAGCCTTAAATAAAACACAATTTAAAAAACTTAAAGGCTGAAAAGCCTTTTACGAACAAAACAGAAGGCTTAAACTTATGTTCATTCACGTAAGCCTTATACGAAAAAGAGAAACAGAATGCGAAACAGAGCAGAGCCAGCCTTGCTGCTCAATACTCACACAGGCAATGGGAAGTTCTAAGGTTCTTTACAAATCACTAATTCTTGAACTCAGGTATATAAAATTTCCTATTGTCAATTATGCTACAATATAAGAATTGGATAGTTAATTCCCTTCTTTCTCTATGTCAACAGTAAATTCCATGTTTAGGTGTGAAACTTTAAAATTAATTAAAATGCACTGGTTGTTGTAGAATCGATTGTTTGACGGGTATAAATTCGACTGGGGCCTACGTATTGGCTCGAGAAGTATTGAGGTGAGTTGATATAACCCTTTACTAAAGTGGTTTAACTCACAAAAGCACGTACTCAAGGTGTTTGATGAATTGCTTAAAAGAGTTAATATGTAGTTAATCGGAGCGAGTGAGTACATATTAAGTTAGAATTGTTCTAGCTAAAGTTTTGGATGATTTATTATGATATATGTGCATAAATTTTCAGATTTTTGAGTTATTCTTATATGCCATTTTCATGTTGAAAATTTATGAAGAAGCAAGAATCTTTATAGAAATACTTTTGAATGTTTATTTCATTCTTATGCCATGCTTTACATGTAAAGATTACAGTATGAGTATGTATAGGATGTTCCAGAAAAGATTTAGACTTTAAAAGTCACAAGAAGAAGTTTCAGAAAGAAAAGATTTTGGGAGTATCCTCTATTCTGAGAAGGGGTCATCATACAGGCCGAGGGCCTGACCAAGGCGTTGACTTCCTGAAACTACTTGTGCCAAAGTAGGGAGCACACGAGCCGAGGGTCTCGTTGCTGAGAATGTACTTAGCCAAGCTCAGGTATGATACATGAGTGCTGAGAACCATGAAGCGAGTGGCACCTCGTGGATTGGGCCTATTTGATCAGGTTGGGATCGAACCCGTGCCGATCACACGATGACTAAGGCAGAAATAAGTCAGGATATTTGAAACTCCCGAAGTATAAATTGAAGTATTATTTTTTGTATAAGAAAGAAAAAGAAAGGAATTTCTTTTAGAATATTCATAAACTGCTACTATGCAATTATTTTAGAATTGTTCTTAGAAGCTTTATGTTTTCCATGCATTCAAAATCTTTATTGGTAATGTATATTTTATTAAAGTTTTGTCCCTTGTCATCGAGACTCACTGAGTACAATGGATGGTACTAACGTTCTCTTTTGGGAACCTACGTTGGTCTGCGGTACAATGTAGGAACCGATTTTGCAAACGAGCAGGCTACAAGTTAGGACTTCCCTCTCTTCTAGTGCTATTGGTTAGCTCCGCTTTTGTTCGTGGAGTATTCCTTTGAGTTATCTTTATTTAGTTATTTCTTTGCTTACTTGGACAACTAGCCAGGCAATCTCACATCCTGAGCAGTGCGTCGGTTTATCAGTAGAGGCATCATAGTCACAGTCGGTGGATTAAGATTCAGATGTTTTTGATAGTAACTTAGTAGTATTTTAGTAGTTATTAGGAACAAAGTTTGGGAGTTGGTTATTTTAGATATTCCAATTAATTAAAAGTATTTGGTTAAAATATTGCCTTGTTGTGTATAAAGTTTGAGGTTATAATAGTTTTAATAAGTGCAGATGGTTCGGTCGGTTAAATTTAGCGACCAGGTGCCGGTCACGGCTTGTTCAGAAAATGGGTTGTGACAGTGTGTAGACTATAAAGACTTGAACAAGGCATTCCCCAAGGACTCTTTTCCTTTGCCCAACATCGATCACATGATCGATGCGAGGCCGGCCACGAGATTTTCAGCTTTCTCGATGCCTATTCCGGGTACAACCAAATTCAGATGGACCTGGGCGACCAGGAAAAAACATCATTCATCACTAAATACGACACCTACTGTTATAACGTAATGCCATTCGGACTAAAAAACGTCGGTGTCACTTACCAACGCCTAGTAAATCAGATGTTCGAAAAGAAAATAGGAAAATCAATGGAGGTTTATATTGAAGACATGTTAGTTAAGTCCCTGCGAGCAGAGGACCATTTGAAACATTTGCAAGAAACCTTCAACATATTGAAGAAATACAATATGAAGCTGAACCCGGAGAAATGCACATTTGGAGTCGGGTCCGGAAAATTCCTCGGATTCATGGTGTCCAACCGAGGAATCGAGATCAATCCCAATAAGATCAAGGCCATAGAAGACATTACCGCGGTGGACAATGTCAAGGTCGTTCAAAGGTTAACCAGGCGCATAGCCGCCTTGGGTCAATTCATTTCAATGTCCTCCGATAAGAGCCATCTGTTCTTCTCATTATTGAAGAAGAAGAACAACTTCTCATGGACTACGCAATTTCCTATCTATTATACTAGCAGGACTCTAGGCGAGGCCGAAACTAGGTATCCTCACCTGGAAAATTGGCGCTCGCCTTGCTAAGCGCTTCTTGGAAGTTAAAACCATATTTTCAATGACATCCCCTATGTGTCGTGACTACTTACCCGTTGAGAAATATAATGCATAAACCCGAGCTCTCCGGACGATTAGCCAAATGAGCCGTAGAAATCAGCGGATAAGAAATCAAATATCGACCCAGAACCGCCATCAAATCTCAAATTATGAGGGACTTTATGGCCGACCTCACGCCGGCCCTAATACCCGAGGTCGAAAGGGAATTGTTGTTGAATTCGGGGACTTCCTCGGGGATCTGGACCCTCTTTATAGACGGTGCCTCAAACACAAAAGGTTCCAAACTTGGCATCGCGTTGAAGCCACCGACGGGTAATGTAGTTAGGCAATCTATTAGAACTGTAAAATTGACTAACAACGAGGCCGGGTATGAGGCCATGATTACAGGCCTAGAACTAGCTAAAAGCCTGGGGGCCGAGGTGATCGAAGCTAAGTGCAATTCCCTCCTTATGGGGAACCAAGTCACCTTTGAAGTCAAAGAAGAATGAATACGAAGGTACCTAGGTAAACAACGGTAACGCTACATCGGTTCAAGGAATGGACCATGCAACATGTACCTCGGAATCAAAATAGCAAAGCTGATGCTCTTCCTAACTTGGGATCATCGGTTGATGTCGATGAATTCAGCTCGGGAACGGTCGTACAACTCATGAAATCGGTAGTGGAAGAAGGCCACTCCAAGATAAACTCGACAAGCTTAACTTGGGACTGAAGAAACAAGTATATAGATTACTTGAAGACCGGGAAGCTGCCCTCGGATCTTAAAGAATCAAGAGCTCTTCGCACAAAAGCAGCTAGGTTCAGCCTGTCCGAAGACAACAACCTATTCAGGAGAATGTTCGATGGCCCACTCGCTATATGTCTGGGACCGGGAGATACCGAAAATGTCTTGAGGGAAGTTCACGAAGGCACCTACGAGAACCATTTAGGTGCTGAATCGTTCGTTCGTAAGATAATCAAAGCCGGCTACTACTGGATCAACATGGAGAAAGTTGGAAAGAAGTTCGTTCGAAAATGCGACAGATTTTAGAGGAACGCACCGATTATTCATCAACCGGGGAGCTACTACATTCGATCGTGTCACCATGGCCATTCATGAAATAGGGAATGGACATGGTCGGTCCCCAGCCATGAGCACTCGGTAAGGCTCAATTTATATTATTTATGACTAGCTATTTTTCTAAATGGGTGGAAGCCCTGTCATTTGAGAAAGTCAAGGAGAAAGAAGTTATTGATTTTATTTGGGACCACATAATATGCCAGCGAAGATCGTTTGCGACAATAGGAAGCAGTTCATCGACAGTAAGGTGAGCAAATTTTTCGAGGACCATAAGATCAAAAGGATCCTATCAACACCCTATCACCCTAGTGGGAACGGGCAGGCGGAGTCTATGGACAAGAACATACTCCAAAACCTTAAGAAGATGTGGGCATATCTTACGACCTCAAAATCTAGTACTGGGGCCACCCTATTCTCGCTGTTCTACGGTGTCGAAGCGGTAATACAGGTCAAAGTAAGAGAACCGAGTTTTAGGTTCCGAGATACGACCGAAGAGTCAAACGATGAGGTCACGAGCACGAGCTTGGAACTATTGGGCGAGAGGCGCGAAGTCGCCCTCATCCGGTTGGCCGCCCAAAAACAACTGATCGAAAGGTATTACAACAGGAGAGTCAACCTCCGACACTTCAATATCGAGGACTTGGTGTTAAGAATGGTGACACTAAACACCCTATCACCCTAGTAGGAACGGGCAGTCGGAGTCTATGAACAAGACCATACTCCAAAAGCTTAAGAAGAGATTGACCGACGCTAAGGGAAAATGGAAGGAAATTTTGCCCGAAGTCTTGTGGACATATAGTACGACCTCAAAATCTAGTACTGGAGCCACCCCATTCTCGTTGTTCTATGGTGTCGAAGCGCTAATACAGGTCGAAGTAGGAGAACCGAGTTTTAGGTTCCGATATGCGACCGAAGAGTAAAATAATGAGGCCATGAGCACGAGCCTGGAACTATTGGGCGAGAGGTGCGAGGTCGCCCTTGTTCGGTTGGCCGCCCAAAAACAACTTATCAAAAGGTATTACAACAGGAGATTCAACCTCTGACACTTCAATATCGGGGAATTGGTGTTAAGAATGGTGACACTAAACACCCGGAACCCGAACGAAGAGAAGCTGGGACCGAATTGGGAAGGTCCATATCGAATTATCAAGATTACCGGCAAAGGATCATACAAACTCGAAGCAGGGAACGGTGAGCAACTACCGAACAACTGGAACATAACCCACTTAAAACGATACTACTACTAAGGTACGACCTCATCCATTCTTTTCTTTACATATATTACGAATTGGACTAACACTTGCAGGCAACGGCCAGAGAATGATGCAGCTATTAGGCCCGAAAACACTCGTTGCACTCTTTTTTTCTTGAACTGGTTTTGTCCCAAATGGATTTTCCGACAAGGTTTTTAACGAGGCAACAGTAGATGTGCTAACTTAGAATTGAAGCCCGGTTACGAACCGTAGTCGAGGGTCTCATCAATAGTATCTGAGCCCTCTCAACGATCGACCTCGAATACTGGGGACCATCACCCTCGGATAATGATTTTAGCAAGGAAGGAAACTTTGTGCTTGAATAGTCTGGGCTTGGTGGAAAGGATTTATTGTAAGGGCCAAACGGCCAAATGAACCGTGTCCACATAGACCCTTAAGTCATAACACGAAGCTTGTACACATTCGCAATCTTATATGTTGCGCAACCGAAATAAAAGAAAGTTTCTACCTTGCAGATACATATCTTGTCCCTTAAGACTATTACATTTTGTTCCTTAAGGATAGATATTAAGCCCAAGGGCTGCCTCTATCCGGGTCTAAGAGATCACCCCCACTCGGGGGCTGTCGTTCTAGGCAAGTTCGGATGGCTCGGTTATCGAAGCCCGGGGTACAAAGCCTATTAGGCAATACCCAAACTTAAAAGGCTACGGCAATCCTAAAAACAGCGTCCGAGCCCGTAATCAAAACATAAGTCCTTCAAAAATTCCAAATCGATTCAAAGGCTACCCTCGGGAAAACTATAATCCAAAAACATTCCAGTAAGCACTTTAGGGAAAGATTCCGATCATACCAAGCCCCCACGAGTTTCAAACAAAATTATATCGAGAACGAGCCTTGTTCGAACCTTCGAACAAGACCTTATTACTATGTCTTATTTCGTGCTAAGGCATTTGAAATCTTTGCAATCATAATGAAGAAACCAAAAGAAACAAACTCGAAAATTTCCAAAGGGAAAAAAAGCCTTACTCAACAAAATGAATAAAAATTACAAAAGAAAAAGAAAAATATCTAAGGCACCTAAGCCTGATCTCCACCGGGGCCATCGGGGTCTTCTCCGCCCTCGGGTTCGCCGGAGCCCTCAGAGCCTTTCTCGTCCTCGGGGTCAGCTAGATTCTTGGCCTCGGTCTCGAGCCTTTTAGCATCTTCGATATCGGCCAACAAGTCGAAACCCCAGGCATGGACCTCATCGAGAGCCTCTCTTCAGGATTGCCTCAGCATCAGCTCTGTACTGAGCCACCATCTACTTCAGCATCAGGCCTAGTTGTTTCCATCACTGACTTGGCTATTTTAAGCTCCTTGCCAAGGGCATCCCGTTCAACGATAGTTGAGCCCAGTTGAGATTGAAGATCTTCAAGTTTTTGGGTCCGGGCCTCGATTTTCTCCCTCGCCACTCGAAGTCGGACCTCCACCGAGGCCAGCTGCTCCTAGGAAGTCTCCTTCTCCGAAGCCAATTGGTCCATTTTTCTCTTCCACTCTTCGGCCATAGCCTTGACCTCGTCAATCTCGGCTTGAAGTTAGTCGATCCGGTCAACCTTCTGCAGAACATGGGGGTTTTTACCGTTAGTCACCATGTCTAACTCGTCGTCGCTAACTTCAAAAGATTTTTACCTGTTCCACCAAGTCAGCATGTCCCTTCTGAGCCGCATCCAACTCAGCCCGGAGATTCTTGACTGCTTCTTCGCGTTGCTCGCTGAGAAGCTTATACATGTCCCTCTTATCAGCAAGCTCCTTGACCTCAGCTAGTTAACCTCAGCCCTGTACCGGAGGCTTCATGATGGAGTATTGAGGCCTGCAAAGATATGAAAAGGAAAAGGCATGCGAGATATCAAAAACTAAATTCGAAGACAGAAGAGTGTAATGAAACCTTACCCGGTTCAGCGCCTGTTGTGCTTCAATGAACAAGCACGGAGCACGCACCTCCTTCATTTTCGCCTGATCTTCTTCAGTTACCGGGCACTGAAGGTAGCTAGCTACTCGGAAAGGGGCGAAAAGAACCCGGGCATCCTCGGGGACGGTGATGATAACTAACCGCTTCCGGCCGGGATCCATGCTCGGGGCAGGGAACCGGTTAATCAACTTTGGGCTAGAGTTCGGCCCACCGACCTCCGAGGATGAACTTTTCCTCGGCACCTCTAAATCACCCAACCCGGAGACGTCTTCTAGAGCGGTTGAGTCCACACCATCAAAAACGCAACGGAGGGGATCGCCCGCACCATGAGCCCCTTCATTAGATCGCTCCTTCGTTGCTCGCGCTTCATCGAACATGGACTCTATAAACGAAGGCGACCCCAAAATTTCTATAACATCGGTCGGGGCAGAGCTGGCGTCTCGAGAAGTCTCGGCCCTCACTTCTGCACTAGCCTCTTCAACCTGAGGGGAATTAGCCTCCATTTCCCCCCTCGGTTAGCACTGGCTCCTCGGGGACGGACGGCTCGCAGGCCACAAAAAGTGCGTCCTCCTCGGGCTCGTCTCTGAGCCAATAAAGCGAGTCCGAGCCAGGCACTCGGGAGCTGGAGCTTTCCTTTGGCTTGCGAGCCAACCTTCTCCTTGGCCTCTTTTTCTCCGAGCTCGGGGAAATTGGAGCCCTTCTTCTTTTTTTCTCTCCTACTGCGGCCTCGGGCTGCCTCGAATCAGAAGGATCAGCGGGCAGGTCTTCTCCCCCTACTAAGGGCCTAAGCTCGATGGTCTTAAGCAAGCCTGCAAAAAGAGAAGAGAAGGAATAAGAACATAGTGCTGAAAAAGAAAGCCTAGTGCTACTTATTCAGGAAAGAAATCTTGCAGTGGGAATGGGCCTCCTAGCGGCCCTTCAAGAGCTCGTGCCACAAGCACTCGGCATAAAGCATCTGCGAACAAATGCCCTCGATCCACTCCTTGAGCCGAGAAATGGCGTTTGGGACTCAAGCGAGGGTTGCAACATAGCAAATACCGATGAAGAAAAGGGAGGTAAAACGTAAACTCGACATCTAAAAGAAAAAGACACTTACGTGCTACATTACACTTCTCGGGGAATGGCCTAAATTCGGCAGGTATCAGGTCGGCGGTCCTCACCCGAACTAAGCGTCCCTATCAACCCTGATCCCGGTCCTTGCCAATACTTGAAAACGGGGCTTTACTAGCCCAACGTACGAGCTTTATCAATCCCCCTCCCCCCCTCCCCCCGAAAGATTCGGGGACTGTACATGCAGAGTAGATGATCGACAGTGAACAAACAAGAGTCGATTTTGTTCACAAAGAATCGAAGGAGGATTACGATCCTCCATAGTGACCAGGTCCATTTGGTCCATTGTGAAAGGGTAATTGTAAACACTCAAATACCCCTCCACATTGGTAGTAATGTCGTCATCGGGCCCCGGGATCACTATGCCCTTATCTGTCCAGCCGCAGTCCATCCGAACCACAGGAAGAATGGCCTCAGTGACAGAGCAAATGTACCTTGACACTGCCTCGCATCGGCCTTGCACCGAAGAGGGCTTTTCGACCTTAAATTCGTCCGCGACCGAACACCCCTCACGGATGAACATTTTCAAGGGGCGCTCGACTTCCAGTTCATCGGTAGCCACGTCAGGAGCAGACCTCTCAAGGACAACCACATCAGGGGCACTCTCCTCGACCTCAGTGGTCGGCTGCAAGGAAGAAGAAGCACCTTTTTAGGGAACAGTTTTGGAAGTCTTCGCCATTGTTGTTTAGAAAAAGGTCTGAAAGTGCAAAGGAAGATAAGGAGATGAAGGGTAAAAACTTGTTAAGAAAATCAAGCACGCCGGCTTGAGTAGAGAATAAAGAAAAGATTGCAATTTGTTGAAAAAATTTGAAGAACAAAGATAAGAATGTTGGAGTATGAAGAAAGGCAGTGATATATTTGAGGATCGAAGGTAGAAGCTTGGTCAAATGTAAAAAATGAACGGAGAAGGGAGTACTTATAGAGGCTTTGCACCGTTTCGCATCCAGGAACGGCCTACCAATGGCAGACACGCGTTTAGAGTCATTATGACGTGACTAACGGGACGTTTCAGCTTCTTCGTCATTTCTGTCACGGCGTGTTGAAGAAGGAATAGAAGAGCTCATGTTGTTCCTCGTCGTTTCCGTAAACTTACTCTCTGAGAAACGAGGGGACTATCTGTATACGGGTGAAATCGGGTCCATGGGACACCCCGGTTTCCAATAAGGTAAATCGAGCAAGAGACGTGATGATAAGAAATCGAAATCGAGGCGAGGGTCTCATCGAGCCAGGGTCCGGGAAATATCAGGGCCATGACCCGAGATCGGTCCAAATCCCAAAAGACTTCAAAGAGCGTTGTCTGGCAATCGAGCACGATTAACAGAAGGTCGTGATATCCGTGACCAGCGGGGTATCGCGGTGTGGATCTCGGCACGTACCAACAGAAATTCGGTGATTAGTTAAACGGAAGATTTTACCTTTTATGGAATCGTACCTAAGGTAGGACTCCCCTACTATATAAAAGGGGTCTGATTATTCATTTGACACATTGTAACACGCATATTTTCTCTATTATTCAAAGTTCTTACTCTTGTTCATCAGTACTTCGTTATTGTGAGTTTGGGATCGAGGGCAGACATCTCATTAAGGCTCTTATTGAATCCGGAATCACCCTCCTTAAGTTGTTTGACAATCTATTACGTCCTTTATCTGTTTAATAACGCAATTTATCGTTTGCATTGAATTAATCCGTGTATCCTTAAAACTACATACAAATTTAATTGTTATCAGTTTTTTAAGGTAAACAAATTCATTTTTCATATCAAACTTCCCAAATTGGGACCTGGTGCTAACAAACGAGAGAAACAAACTTAGAGCCCGTTTGGACATAAAAAAAAATTCACTTTTTTTCGATATCAGTGTTTGGCCATAAAATTTCCAATTTTTACTTGAAGATGAATTTTGGAATTTTTTGAAAATTTAAAAAACTCCATAAAGCTTTTTTTAAAATTTTCACTCAAATCACTTACAAAACTTCAAAACAACCCAAAATAATATTCATTTCCAAGCACAACTCTAATTTTCAAATAACATTTTCACTTGAAAATCTTTTTCACTTTTTCTTAGAATTTTTTACAATTCTTATGTCCAAGCGTCCTTACTACCAGACATGTATTTTACAACCTAGGCAAAAGACCTTCTTGACATCCTACACTAAACAATTGTTGAATTCTACACTAAACAGCTAAAAAATCTAAATATAGAGCATAGAAACAAAGAGAAAGAGAAAGGTGATCTAATTAAGGAAAGTAGGACAAAGCTTCAACTAATCGGAGCAGCAAACAATAATTACTACGCCTCAGTCCCAAATAATTGGAGTCGTAGTTACAACAAAAATGGAGTCAAGATCAGGAGGGTGGAAGAAACCATTCTTGGGCTGTTGTTTCCTCTTCGCTGCTGCTCTGTCCTCAGTCTTTTTCCTCGGAGCCGGTGGACACACTAATGGCACTTGTATTTGACATTCTTGGTTCTTTGGTGTTGTACATTCTTCCTCCATGTTACTCATTATATTCTCCTTGACAAGATAGTATATATTCAATGTCACCACCTTAAATTTTAACACAAAGTATTAGGTCGAGAATGTGTGTTTTATAGAGGAGTTGAAGAGGAGTTGATCAGAAAATGGTGGAAGCTAAATGAGTAGCAGCCTACGTGGGGAGAGAATGACGGAATTTAAAAACATGGGGTTTACCCCTTTGAGTTTGAATATTTGACTTCTATATCTTAAATATCAATAAAGTTTAAAATGTCAATTTCACTTATATATTATAGTTGTGACAATACAAGAACTTAGTTTAATAGAGATAAAAATTATACTACTACGAGTATTAAATATTTAAAATTTGAAGCTTTAGTGAAATTTATCATAAAAATATCGTACTACAAAAATATTAGTGACTGAAAATAGAGAAAGTTTTATGGAAATGATATTATATCATACATTTTGGAATTTGCCTTTTGAAATGCATGTCAATTAAGAATGACATTTGATAACATTAATCATATAAATATTTATCTAAATTATATGTTATTTTTCTTTAATGTTTCAAATATCATAAAATAGATTTAGTTTGCCAAAATGATAATATTCTACGCATGCATTAGTACTAAAATTCATACTACTATTTTATAGGTACAAAAAGTTGAAAATTATTTAAAACAATTAAAGCTAGAAAATTTGGTATTGACACTGTATTATTCAAACTTTTTAAAAAAAAACAAAAAGAATTGACAGTTAAGTATGGGTTGGCACCGACTTATGTTTGAGCTGTGCGTGTTTGGAACGTGGCCCACGTAAAGACCGCGTATTTTGACAGTTCAAAATCGGCGGCGCCCTTACATTATTTGGGTTGGCAAATATGGCGGGAAAATTAGGGGCTGTGGAACTGAAATTCCACCGTTGGATCAATCATTGTTTTGTACTCCCTCCGTTTCAATATGTTAACCCATTTGATTGGGTTAAAGAAAAAAAAAAAATTTTGAAATTATGACGTAAAATAAGATATATATATTTTGTGTGATTAAAATTTATTACATAAAGATAAATTAATTTTCAAATAGAAAAGATCATTCTTTTTAGCACGGAGAAAGTAATTGAAAATCCGTAATTGTACCTTATTTATTAGTATTAGATGTTTCTCGTTTTACTACTAATAGTAGTCCATGTCAATGAAAATCTGATAAGATTGATCAACCTAAATAGCCTCGACACTCAACAAAAAATAAAAATAAAATTTATCAGAATTCAATTGGGAATTTAACAAGTACATAATAATAAGGGAATGAAACGAAAGAGGAATTTAGGTTTGCTTCTCATTAGTATAATAATTTACTAGAAGACTAATTTATTGCATAGTTTCCTTCTTCCCTTTCCTTTGTATTCATGGCTCCAGTCCTTATCTCAGGGTCTTTCATCATTTAAAAGGAGATTTCTGGCAGATAATAATTGGATTATTTTACTTTCGTGCTCTATATATCTAGATTTCTAAAGTTTCTAATTAACGAATGTAATCTCATTGTGTACTGATAAAATCGGGGATAAAAGTTATTTCCAATTTCCCGATAAAGAAACAAGAGGATAATGCGACCCGATATGACCTCGGGTAGTGCCAAGGGCTCCCACAAACTAGAACTTGGGGAGGACGAATGATGCGCCCGAGACCAGACACGGCCAAGCATTGAGCTCGAGCAAAGTGAAGAATCGGGGCTAAGAGAAAGGCAAGGCAGTTAGACAAGATAAACGAGGGGCCAAAATATCCGCCCACCACCGGATGGTACGGCGCAAATCTTGTCCGGTATTAATTGTGTAATAGTGTTTACTAGAAGCCAAAGATTTTTTACCTTATTTAGACTTGTACTAGGATTGAAACTCCCTACTATATAAAGGGGAATAATTTTATATTTTAAGGCCCACGGTTGGACGCATATCAAAGCAATAAAGTTAATTTTTGTCCAGTTAGCTATTGTTCAAAGTATTCTTCAGCCGCTTGTTTATTAAGTTGTGATCGAGCTTGTTCCAAGGGGTAAATCGGAACCAAATTCCAAAAGTCTGTAGCAAAGCCAGACTTGTTCATCCATTACTTTTGGTTTAATCGCTCTGATTTTCTTTAATTCAATTATTTATTGTTCATAGTTCATTTGTGTTAAATTAAATCACAAATCCTTTAACCGCGTATAAATTCAATTGTTACTCATTTTACGTGTAAATAGTTTGGCGCCCACCGTGGGGCTAAGGATAATAGTGGTGATTTAATACGAATCTCCATAACACACCATATTTTACACTTGTTCTTTGAAGTTTGATTTCAAGTTAAACTAAAAATGTCAAATTCTCTGTCTGCTCACTTGAACACCGAGTCAGGCCACCACCGTGAAAACAACAATGTGGTACCAAGCAGTGACGTACCCCCTGTTGATCCTAATGGTGTCCCAATCGCTGAACCGGTCGACGCTAACTCACAAGTTGCCATCAACATCAACCTGCCAACTGATCCCGATAATCGCATTCGCGGGGCCTCCCAGCCACCGGCTCGAGAAGCTCTCGAAGGGGAAGGTGATGGAGTTAGTTAAGATTGATTTTTCAAATGCTACGAACTCAGCAAGTGGAAATAGCACAGCTACAAACTCAAAATCACACCCAAAACAGGTTGCCGCAAAACCGGATGAGTTCGGGCCCCGAGAAACTTCCAAAGTGATGAAAATGCTTGAAGCGTTATCAAAGCGGGTGGAGTATAGTGAGAAAAAGATAGAGGTAAATGATAAGAAGGTGAAAACTTACAATTCGAATGTCAATCAAATCTCGGGAGTGCCTCCGATATTGAAAGGACCGGATTCCAAAAAATTCATTCAGAAACCTTTCCCCCCAAAGTGCAGCACCAAAGCCAATTACGAAGAGATTCCGGATGCCCAATACTCTCAAATATAACAAACCACAGATCCAAACGAGCATGTAACCTCCTATACGTGCGCAATTAAAGGCAACGACCTAGAAGACGACGAGATTGAGTCGGTATTGTTGAAGAAGTTTAGGGAAACCTTATCCAAAGGGGCATGATATGGTACCATAACTTATCCCCAAATTCTATTGATTCATTCGCTATGCTTGCAGATGCTTTTGTTAAAGCCCATGCCGGCGCTATCAAGGTCGAGACGAGGAAATCAGACCTCTTCAAAGTCAAGAAAAGAGATAACGATATGCTTAGGGAGTTTGTGTCAAGGTTCTAGATGGAGCGAATGGACCTGCCCCCGGTCGTAGGTGATTGGGTCGTTCAGGCGTTCACTCAAGGGCTCAACCCTCGAAGTTCCATTGCTTCTAAACAACTAAAGCAAAACTTGGTGGAATATCCAGCGATTACCTGGGCCGATGTTCACAACAGGTATCAGTCGAAGATCAGAGTCGAGAACGACCAATTGGGGGGCCCTCGGGGTCTGTTTATTCCAATAGAGCGAACGACGGATCTAAAAGGATTATGGACCAGGTGCCAATGCCGGTCCGAGATCGGTATCAGCCATATAGCTTGGACAGAAGGGGAAATAGACCCGGTAGCCACCCAACCAGCAGCGATAGGAGAAGTGATCAAGGACCTAGCAACCATGTTCTGATGAGTAACAGCAGTTTTAACAAATCACTCGGGGGTAGGGAAGCACCGAAACTATCGGAATACAACTTCAACGTAGATGCTACGAGTATAGTGTCAGCCATTGGTCGCATCAAGGAGACCAAATGGCCTAGGCCACTTCAGTCCGATCCCACATAGAGGGATCACAACTTGGTGTGTAAATATCATGGTACTCACTATCGCAGGACTAAAGATTGTCGACAGCTAAGGGAAGAAGTGGCTCGACTATTCAACAATGGGCATCTTCGGGAATTCCTAAGTGAGAGGGCCAACAATCATTTCAAACATAGGGACGCTTACAAGCAAATTGAGCAGGAAGAGCCTCGACACGTGATCAACATGATCATTGGAGGAGTGGATGTCCCACAAGGGCCAATGATAAAACGCACCAAAGTTTCTATCATAAGGAAAAACTGCACTCGGGATTACATCTCAGGGGTCCATCTCGTTCAGCGACGAGGATGCCGAAGGCATCACAATGATACACTAGTAATAGCCGTACTTATCAATAAATCTCGAGTTAACGAGTCTTAGTTGATCCAGGTAGCTCGGCCAACATCATCCGATGGAGGGTCGTCGAGCAATTGGAATTACTGGACCAAATCGTACTGGCAATACGAGTATTGAATGGGTTCAACATGACGTGCGAGACGACGAAGGGTGAAATAACCCAGCCAGTAAACACCACCGGGACTACCCAGGAAATGAAATTTTATGTGATCGATGGGGATATCAGATACAACGCCTTGTTCAGAGTCCATGGGTCTGCATCATGAGAGCGGTGCCTTCGACCCTACATCAAGCATTGAAGTTTCCTACTTCGGGAGGAATCAAAACGCTCTACGGGGAACAACTGGCCACAAAAGAGATGTTCGTTATTGAAGAAGTGATCTCGGTACCCGCTGTCTCGACATCAAAAAGTAGAGGACTGGTCGAAGAGAAGGAAACCAAATAGCAATTAGCGGTCCCGACCCTGACTGGTCCGAGGAAACAGGATGAGCACACAGCAAATGAGGAGGATGATTAGGGTGTCCGGAGATCCTTTATACCAACCGATGATACTGATGCCACCAAATCGATAATCGAGGAATTGGAGCAGATCATATTGATCGAGCACCTATCGAATAGAAAGGTATACCTAAGCATGGGGTTAACTCCCGAGCTCAGAAAAAACTTATTGATATCCTTAAAGCTAATGCCGATTGTTTTGCCTGGTCCCACTTAGATATAACATGGATCCCACAGGAGGTGATAACTTAAAAATTGAGCATGGATCCAAAATTCCACCCCGTCAAACAGAAAAGGAGGCTGCAGTCCGAGATCAAATACGCATTCATCAAAGACGAGGTATCTAAACTTTTGAAAATAGGTTCCATTTGGGAAGTTAAATATCCGGATTGGCTAGCTAACGTAGTAGTCGTACCTAAAGAGGAAACAAATTTAGAATGTGTGTAAATTATAAGGACCTAAACAAGGCGTGCGTAGAGAATTCATTTCCTTTGCATAACATCGACCGAATGATCGATGCGACCATCGGGCACGAGATACTGAGTTTTCTCGATGCCTATTTCGGGCACAACCAAATTCAAATGGACCCAGGCGACCAAGAAAAGACTCCTTTATAACTAAATTCGGCACCTACTGTTACAACGTAATGCCGTTTGGGCTAAAAAATACCGGTTCCACATATCAACGCCTAGTTAATTGGATGTTCGAAGAACAAATAGGAAAATTAATGGAGTTTTATATCGATGATATATTAGTTAAGTCCCTGCGAGCAGAGGACCATTTGAAGCACTTGGAGGAAACCTTCGATATACTGAGAAAATGCAACATGAAGCTGAATCAGGAAAAGTGTGCTTTCGGGGTCAGCTCGGGCAACTTCCTTGGGTTCATGGTATCCAACCAGGGAATAGAGATCAACCCGGACAAGATAAAAGCCATATAAAGATATCACCATAGTTGACAACGTCAAGGCAATATAAAGATTAACAGAGCAAATAGCCGTATTGGGCCGGTTTATTTCGACAAAAGCCACCGACTTTTCTCATTACTAATGAAGAAGAACGACTTCTCTTGGACTCCGGAATGTCAGCATACTTTAGAAGAACTCAACTCCTTTGTTGCACACCCCAGGCGAACGAGCATCTATACCTCTACTTGGCAGTTTTCAAGGTAGCGGTAAGTGGTGTCCTGGTTCGGGAAGAAGAGTACGCAGTTTCGTATTTACTATGTTAGTAGAACTCTAGGCGATGCCGAAACAAGGTATCCATACTTAGAAAAATTAGCACTCATCTTATTGAGCGCATCTAGGAAATTAAAATCGTACTTTCAGTGTCACCCCATATGTGTTGTGATCTTATACCCGCCAAGGAATATTATGCATAAACCGAGCTCTCCGGCCGACTGGCCAAATGGGCCATAGAGATTAGCAAGTATGATATCGAGTACAGACCCCAAACTGCTATAAAATCTCATATTTTGGCAGACTTCGAGGCCGACTTTATGCCGGCCTTGATCCCCGAGGTTGAGAAAGAATTACTGCTCGCCTTGGGAGCTAGCTCGGGGGTTTAGGCCCTATTCATGGATGGTGCTTCTAATGCGAAAGGGTCCGGGTTGGGAATCGTACTAAAACCACTTAGGGGTAACGTAATAAGGCAGTCTATTAGAACTGTGAAACTGACTAAAAACGAAGCCGAATATGAGGCTAGGTCCAGAACTGGCTAAGATCCTGAGGGCCGAGGTAATCGAAGCCAAGTATGACTCCCTCCTCGTCGTTAACCAAGTCGGGACGTTTGAAGTAAAAGAGGACCGGATGCGGAGATACTTGGATAAGTTGCAAGTGATCTTACGCCAATTCAAGGAATGGACTCTACAGTATGTACCTCGAGATCCCCGACCATGCCGAGGTGTGATACCAGAGAGCCATCGCAACCACTAATCTACCCATTGGCCTAGAAGAGGTGATCACACCAGACAAGGATGCAAATCAACTCCTTATATAGAATGCAGATTGACACATTCAATGAAGTAGCCAGTACGGCAGACAAGCTACTTTCTTATTCTAGGACTGGAAGATCCTCTATCTATTAGCATACTCGTGCGCTCATGTTTAAGTTCCGAAGATACCCACTACCGGTACGTCAATCCTTAGCAAACTTGTAGCTAGCCACAACCGTGTGGGGAGCCAAAGGTTGCTGGCCTATCACTAACTCGAATAGATAGATGCAGAGCTTTTTTGCAAGTTTTACCATAATTGTGCTACGTCCAACAGCTGGCCATTCTTTCAAGCCTTAGTAAAATAGGGGGGTGGGTTTGGCTTGAACATAGGCTCAAACAGAATTTCAAGGGTCCTAACGGGAAGAAGGGGCCTAAGCACGCAGATGCCGTACACTTGAGTGGCAAAGGAAAGCGAAATCTTACCTTTTTTTCCAAGCCTGTTCGGAAATAACAAGCCCGATGCATTGGCTAATCCACGATCATCGGTCGACTCCGACGAATCCAATTTCGGAGCAGTAGTATAATTGATGAACCCAATAATAAAGGTAGGTCACGTCGAGGTAAACTCAACAAACTTGACTTGAGATTGGAAAAATAAATACATAGACTACCTTCAGAAAAGGAATTATAATCGGATCCCAAAAAATTGAGGCCCTATTTACTAAGGCTGCCAGAAATGATTCTTTCACTACATTACTTTTCCCCATTTTTCTAATGGTACTAGCTTGACAAGCAATAAAGTCAGAAATGATTCTTTCACTACACTCCACTTCTCAATGTATAGGGTATTTTCACTTTCTTAAACAATTTCTCAATATACATTTATTATGGATTATTACTAGTGTTGCAAGTTCATACAGATAAAGTATTTTTTTTAATAGTTTAAACTTTTAAATAATATTATCAATTATTTTAATACGGTATACACGGAGAGGAGAATGATTTAAACTTTTAGATAATATTATCAATTATTTTAATACGGTATACACGGAGAGGAGATAGTGCTTCGCCAAGATAAGAAATTAAGTCCACATGACGTGAAGAAAACGTGCTATACCTCTGATAAATAAATAGATATGTTGTTAACCAACCTTTTAAGATTTTAAATAAAAGAGTTCATACAATTCGATAACCGACACCACTCTCCCTGTTTGGGGTGTAGTCTGATGGGGTACAACATAAATTTGCATAGAGCTCGTGCAAACAAGGAGAGATTTGGAGAAATAATAAATAATTTTCATATAATCTATGGGTTTTGAAATTAACAATTGATATTTGCACCAAGAAATGTCACACCCTTAAAGTACTGCCTTTAATTTTTCCAAACTTAACGTTATCGTGAGTTTCTTCATGCACCAAACCAGTGGTGGAGCCACTCATTGGCAAGGGGATCGGAGTCATGACTCCACTTTATCGAAAAATTGTATCGCGTATATATGTTAAATATTTTATTTTTATGTATATATTATGTGTTGATTTCCTTTAATTTTTTCATATACTTACTTATATTTTGACTATCTTTAAGAAAAATTTTGGCTCTGCCACCACACCAAACTACCCGTTTTAGAGTTGTCCTACAATAATAAAGTGTTGTATCTCCTGCATAAATGGAAAACGGATACTACGCGGTTCCTACGGCAGCAAAACCAACCTTAATGATTTTGACTTCAAGTCAGCACGCCCTCCTTCCTCTCTTGTTACGTTGGAAGTTTGAAAATTGAAGTCAGTTGTAATTGTTTCGACCATGTCAACCGTTTTAACGAAGTGATCAAAATAAATGTCGAGTCCTTTAGTCATAAATCAAAGTTATATACATTCCTAGTATAAAATATTTTTATATTTATCAATGAAAGTTAATTTGTTATAACTTGGGTTGAGGGCCGGCTTGGTAAATTTCGTACCTTCTACTGGCTGAGGTGGAGATTCAAACTAGATCAATATCGTTAGTAGTGTGGCATCACTTTTCCTTTTCCCTTCTCCCTTACTTGATATAACAAGTTTTCTAACAAAAAATAAACATGTATAAAATGGTATTATACTTTTTTTCAGGTTATTATATCATCTTTGTAGAAATGCAGGGTAAGACTGCGTACGATAGACTGTTATGGTCCAAATTTTTTCCGGACCCCGCGCATTAGTGCACCGACTACCCTATATCATATTGTTGATATTATTAGTCATCTATAGTTATAGGTCAACTTAACCTAATGATGTTGAGGGGCAGCTAGCTCACTTGGTGCAATCCCTGCCTTCTATAGTTGGATAGATGATACAAACCATATCAGTAATGTATCATCTTCTTCTCATTTTCCTTCTCCTTTTCTTTTTCCTTTTCCCTTCCTTGACGTAATATTTTTTCTTAAGCAAAACATGTTACATCAGGTTATTATCCTATTTTATAGGTTATCGTATTATAATATGTATAGTTTAATGTCAATTTATTCTGATGATATAAAAAAATTATACACTATTAATACATAAAATTTAATTCCCTTAATTATCAAATATAATATTCTAAAAAATATATTGATACATGCATGACCTTCGAAGAATGTAGAAACAGATATGATAGGGTCCACTAGAGCTTATTTCATGTCCCTTATCCAAAATTGTGATTCAACGCTTTGTACAGATTGTCGATTATTTCTTTTGAATAGGTGTGGATTCGAAAGCAATGCCTGCTAGCTTTTTATATCTTGCGAGTATACTCTGATGCCATGATTGGCAGGTAAAAGAATAAGCTATTCGATGGGACTTTGAATTTGGAGATTATAATTCGTGCATTCATCATAAATATGAAAAAGAAAAATTCAATTGAGAGTTATATGGCTCAATTGTTTCCTTCTCTCAAGCAGTAAGAAATCTTGAAACCAGTGATCTAATAAGACGCACAAGTCGAATTCGAGTACTCCGGAAGTTTGGAGATCCAACTACAAAACTTTCGTCTTTATTTTCTTTCGTTTACTTTTATTGACATAAGATAACACAAAAATCCTTATTTGAATTAACTTCATTTTAACTCTTATTCATTATTTATTTAGAAGATGATTAAAAATAAAAAGAAACAAATAAATACGAAAGCATAACTGTAAATCACGATCGAATCTATAGAAGTATTGGTTTATATATTCCTCTTAGTCTCAGGTTTTGGGATAATATTTTTGCTATTTTTTTTTTTTTTGAGAACCGCCTAAAGCTTCAATTAAAAAGAACTAAAAAGGTGAAATAATTTTTCATTATCTCGCTGATCCTTCCAATATCGGAGGCTCAATACTTCAAGTATTCTACATGTTCCTCGAATTGATCTCTTAATTATTGAAAAGGTTGTCCAAAAGCGGTAATAAGGCATACCCAGTAAAACTTACAAGTAAACCAAATATAAAGATGGCGCTAGAGTTGTTGTTTCCATTCTTATCATATTTATATATATTTTTAAGAACCTAACAGATTTTTGTTAGGATTGTTTATTTACAACGAAATGGTATACAAAGTCAATGGATCTCTATGAATATAGTAGGGTTTATGGCTGCAAAAACTGTTGGGATATATACTATTAATCATGGGTCTGGTTTAGATATAGTATTTATTATGAAATAATTATTTATTTAATTTTAATAAAGTTTTAAATAGATCATATATTAGTATGTGTCATTTGCTTATATAATAGATGATTTAGTGCATAGAGTTTAGCTTATACACGGAAGATTAAATTATCGGTTCTTATAACTACAAATTTTGAGTTCACAATCTAATGATGGAATTGGACAAACCATCATGGATGATTGTAGCACAAGATTAAATATAATTTATCTTGATTATGGGAATGGTTTAATTTCAACTTCTTGTGCTAGTACACTTTGTATGTATTGAACGAACCAAGTAGAGAAAAGTATTTTATACTGACTTAATAAAATAAACTCTCTAGCCATTAAATATACTTATACTCTTAATCTTGATATAATTATTATTAATTGTGTATATTATTATTGTTTTAATTTATTAAAAAGCGAGATTCTTTCGTGGGTCAATATGTCACGACCCAAGATCCACTGTAGGCCGTGATGGCGCCTAACGCCACCGTCAGGCTAGCCAACGGTGATTGATCAATTTGATTACTCATTTTATTATTTCGAAATAATAAATTTTAATAAGGAAAGAAATCTACACTTTTAAATTCACAAGAACGTATATAATTTGTAGTTTATAAGAGAAGTAAAAGGCGATGAAAATATACAGAACCGTAAGAATCAACTAGTATACCCCAAAACCTAGTGTTACAAGTGCATGAGCATTGACTAAGGAGTACAATAATAATACAACATCTGTCTAGAATGTAAATGAGACAGGAAATAAATAGTACGATGGTGACTCTGTGGACTGCGATATGTAGCCTGGAATGCAGCTCACATAAAGTCTCATCAACAGCTGTGCCTACGCGCCAAGATGATCACCAAATGAACATGTCAGATCCTGCACATTTAGTGCAGAAGTGCAGCATGAGTACGTAAATCAACGCCTACCCAGTAAGTATCTAGCCTAACCCCCGAGAAGTAGTGATGAGGGGTCGACATTGACAATTAGCGGTCCAATAAATCAACATGGTAAATTATAAACAGATAAGAAGCACAGCAGTAGTAGTGAGGTAAAACTGTAACTAACACAATCTTCCAAAATTTCTTTTTACGATATCAATTTCTCAATCCCGTATTCTATCTCATCACCTCAGAAATATCAAGTGCCAATATCAATGGATAAGGAAGCACTATATAAGATGCAAGGCATCAATGGAAGGAAAATCTCGCAAATATTCGGATTGCTAGTGATATAACGCACGATTATGCCGAGGTAGTACGGTCAGATCTCCGAAAGAGTATGATACTGCCGAGGCGATTGGCTCGATCCCATCATGTCGTGTACACTGCCGAGGGTCGACCGGCACAAATCATAGATGTATCTATTATGTTGTCGAGGTGAACGGCCCGCTCCCATGAGAGTGTGGTATATAATCCTGTCGAGGCGTTCGCCCGCTCCACAAGAAAGGAAAGGAATTATCGAATTACGAGACATGAGCTTACGATATACTATATGAACACAAGGTGAGTATAACCTTACTGTTTCTCAAATTACTTGCCAACAACTCAAGGTAATAAGGCTCGGCCTATCATATATGCATGTATTTCTAAATCAAGTTCAATTATCATTTCAATTAATTAAGCCGGCAGAATGAATTCAAATATTTTAAGTATTACATGGTAAAGTCCTTTGTCTACCTGGACATAATATGCTTTAGCTACATACGGACTCTCGTCACCTCGTGTGTACGTAGCACCCACAACTAATAACACATAATAATTACATCACCTAGAGGGGAGTTTCTCCTTCACAAAGTTAGCCAGGAGACTTACCTCGCTCCGAAGTTCTATAACCGGCTCCAACGCTACTCTAACACTCAACTCCAAGCCAAACGTTCCGAAACTAGTCACAACGCGAAAATCAATCAAGATATACTCCAATGCTTACAATTTAACAATTTATAATAATTTCCAACTCCGCTCGAAAAATCAATAAGGTCAATCCTCGGGCCCACGTTGGGATTCCAAAATTATTTTTGAATATAAACTTTATATATAACATTATGAACTCAAATATATGATTTATTCCCAATTCTATATCCAATTTCGTGGTAAAAATCCAAAAATACCAATTTCTAGGTTTCTTTCAAATTCTCACAATTTCTACAAATTTCAAGTTTAAATCCACATATAATTCATGTATTTCACTAACATTATGTGCGAATACTTACCTTGTAATGGTTGATGAAAATATCCCTTTGAAGCTCTCCAAAAATTGCCCAAGCCAAGAGAGAATGAAAGAAAATGGGCCAAATACCATATAAAAATCAAGTCTGTCTCTTATCTGTGGTCCCATGGTCGCTTCTGCGGCATCAAGTTCGCACCTGCGCAAATCCAGCCAAGGTCTCCAACCGCATCTGCAGCCACTTCAGTGCTTCTGCGATGCCCCATCAGCAGGTGCCTTCTGCAGTCCCAGTCTTTCCCCAGCAAATTCGCTTATGCACTTGCCTGGCCGCTTCTGCGGAGTCGCATCTGCGGGCCCTTTTTTCGTAGGTGCGATTGCATCAGTACCTAGGCCCTTCAGCAATGCAACCAAGCTCCAAAGTGATCCGCTACTTGTCTGAAACACACCCCAGGCCCCCGAGACCCCATCCGAACTTACCAACAAGTTCCATAACATAACACGGATCTGTTCAAGGCCTCAAATCACATCAAACATCATCAAACTATAGATCGACGATCGAAACCTTTCTTTAAACTTTCAAACTTTTAAACTTCGACGAACGCATCCAAATCATACTTATTTCGGAATGATGCCAAACATTACGCACAAGTCATAAATCACAATACGAACCTATTTCAAGGCTCGGAACCTCAAACAGACTTCGATAACACCAAAGTCCACTTTAAATCAAACTTAAGAAATTCTTAATACCTTTAAAATGTCAACTTCCACAATAAGTGTCGAAATACTCCCGGACCACCCGATACTCAACCCGAACATATGCCCAAGTCCAGATTATCATACGAACCTATTGGAACCTTCAAACAAGAATATCGTGTTTATGTGCATTTTTGAATTACATGTATATCTTCTTTTCTGAAAAACTGCACTGCTGTTTTGTGAATTAACTATGCAAAATTTTTGAATTATTCCTGTAATCATGAGATATCATTTTTTTGTTGTTGATATTTGATTGGGATGATCTGGATTTATTTTTGGGGTAAACCAGATAAAAATGCAAAACCCGATTTTGAACGAATTGTTGGTGTTTTCGGAGGTCAACGAACTTGGCGGACTCCGATTGAGCCGAAATTTGGTGGATTCATTAGAAACAACGTGGAGAGTAAAACTCACTGCTATGCAGTGAATCATGTTGTTTTGAGATCGTTTGGATTGTCTTTTGGATGTTTTTCTATTTTCTGGAAATTATTTCTTAATAATTTTAGTTGGTTTTTTAATCAATGGTGGTGGGGGTAACTCCCCATGGTCTCCATGATTGAATACTAGTGATATAATGAGTTTACATGTTGGCTATTAGTAAATGGACATGTAGTTGTATTGAATTCCGGAATAGAGGTGTAAGATTTTATTGACTAGGTCTTACAAAGTATACTTGATAATTGTGACAATATAATCATTTTGTAAGAAAGTGAAATATCCTGGATGACTACTGATTGGTGCGTTTGGCATATTTGTGCATAAAAAATTTCTCAAATTTTGGTTTATGTTTTCATGCCCTGCGTGATTAGTAGTCTTGGATTTTTTATTAAAAAAAAAAATGTGTTCTCTGGTTGGAGGTTGTAATTAAGTGATATATGACGGTATTTTGTATGTGTTTTATATTATTGGCATGACTTTTAAGCTGTGGTTCATAATCTGCCATAAAATAATCTACATGTATCTCCACTCATAAATTGAGAATTTTGTGAGGAATAAATAGTTTACCACTAAAGTGGTTTGTTTATTTGAACTCATGAAAAATTCTTAATAAATTTGTACATGTGAAATTATGTCTATTCATGGATTGAGCATTACGATTAATAAGTAGGATCCACAAAATAGTCTAATTATTTGAGTCATTATAATCTGCTTAATGTACCATATAAAAATTATCCTTGATAAATCTATATTAGTGGTAGAGGTTTTTAGCTAGAAAAATAGTTTTATCTTTGGTTACTATCACGACCCAAAATTCCACCACAGGTGTCGTGATGGCACTTAGTCTATAAGACGAGGTAAGCCGATACAATTACATTTCAAGTCATTTTGGTTTTTGTTTTGGAACATATAATTTAATACAAGTGTCAAAACCAAAAGCGGAAAACAAATATAACCACCTCCCAAGACTGTTAATACTGAGTCATGAACTCTAACAGAATACATGCAATGATCTCAAGGATCGAATATACAATACTGTTCGAATAAGAGTTGACAGTACAATAAAATGGAAAAACTCCAAGGGACTTCGACGACCAAGCAACCCTACCTTGAATCCTTGCGATCACACTCTAATCTAATTCCGAATTTGATATCTCCAATATCTGGCTCTGCACAAAAATGTGCAGAAGTGTAGTATGCATATATTACAGTCGGTACCCAGTAAGTATCAAGACTAACCTCGGTGGAGTAGTGACGAGGTACAGTCAAGACACTCGCTAGTCTAACAACTTGTGCAATATTGTTGTATACAAAAGTAATAGAAAATAAATAGCAATTATGGCAACAAAGATCAGCCAGGGATATGAACAATAAGGCAACAAGAACACCATAAATATTGCTCAAATGAATAAGGAACACAAGTACAACCAATTAATCCAAATTCTTCAATATACGTCTTTCAAATTTAAGTTTTTCAAATAAAAATCTTTCGAATATAAATCTTTCAAATAAATACCTTTCGAATATAATTCTTTTAAATAAATATCTTTCGAATATATTCTTTCAAATAAAAGTCACTCTGTGACACCTCATTTCATAATCATAAACCACGAGTCTCAGCCTACTTTCATATTTTCATAACATGGGTCTCAGCGCACTTTCATATTTTCACAGCACCTCGTGCCCATATTTCTATTATAACCGCATGGACAACTCACGTGCCAACAATAAAAATTATTATAATTTTCCGGCACCTCGTGCCCACATTTCATATTACATTTGCACGGACAATTCATGTGTCAATAAAATAATCACTATATTTCCCCGACACCCCATGCCCATATTCCATATCACATTTTCACGGATAGTTCATGTGCCAATAACATAATCCGCCCGGCAATAGCCACAGGCTCACAATTTCAACATAGATCAGACTATTAACAAGTTTACCAAAACAACAAGACAAGTTGCACAAGATATAAAAATAAACACAAGGAAAATAATAACATCATATGAAAATTACCGATGCAATAACCCCACATCATCACATATCATCCCAGACAATAGCCACTCTTATCTTTCCTATAGCCACCCGTATCACTCCATATAATAGCCACCCTTATCCCTCCACCATGACAATATCAATAGCCACCCTTATCTCTCCTTGTGATAGCCTCCCTTATCGCTCCGTATATTAGCCTCCCTTATCTCTACTCCCAGACAATACTCCAACACACATAACAATAGTGAAATACCACCCTTAAGTCCGCATATTATTAACGGTGGAATGCCACCCTTATGTCCGCATAATAATAACTCAAATCACACAACAATTTACATGGAATATTATCACAATAACACAACACAGCACAACCAATTCATATCACAAATTGCCCATAGGCCACAACAATTTCCAAAGATACAACGAAATCAATTAATTTCACAATAAATATCCCAAGGCTCCACACAACGTATATAATATCTCAAGAACAACAACAATGATGGAAAAGTAACTCAGCATAGGAAGATGCCTTCTTTAATCCAAATTTTAGATAAATATATCAATACCTCTTTTTTAAAAATTTATTTAATTAATTATTTGCAAAGGAAAAATCCATAATGTAATTGTTTCCAGGAAATGTCAACTCAACAAAAACACGAAATTCACTTAAAAATCAAAGAATCACACCAAATTATCATATATAAAAAATTTGACAAACAAAGAATGAGGCATGACAAATAAAGGATTAATAAGTGCCAACAATTCCCAATTTAATATATAAAAATGGCTAAGACTTCAAACCAATAAACTTTGCACATATAAGCCCGCGTACATATTCGTCACCCCGTGTACATGACTTTCACATTTCACAAAATGGCACATACGACTCAATGCCTAAGGGGTAATTCACTCACTCAAGGTTAGGCAAGATACTTACCTTTTTTGAATTTAGGTCGATATTCCAAAATAGCCTTCTTGCGTGAAATGACCTCCAGACGGCAAAAATATAGCCAAATAAATTATATAACTTAATTAAAATTCATCGAAAATAATTCGAGATAATAAAACGTTGACTTAAAATTTCACTTTAAAAAGTCAGACCGAAAGTCAACGCGGAGACCGCATCTCGAAACCCGGCAAAATTTTCACGAAATCCGATCACCCATTCTGATACGAGTTCAACCATACCAATTTATTAAATTTCCAATAACAAATCGTCTTCCAAATCTACATTTTTCGTTTTTTTGAAAACTTTTGCAAAAGTCCTATTTTCTTCCAATTGATTCACTAATAATTGATGGATATAACCACAGAATCATGAAATATAATCACTTTCGTATATAGAATATTTACCCAAGTCAAAGTCGTGAAGAACTCCTCCAAAATCGGCCAAAAACCGAGCTTCAAACTCCAAAACAGTATGAAGAAAATGATCATTTTCTGTCCTTAAGTTTCTGTTCAGTTTCGCTTATGCGGAACAAATTTACGCGCCCTCGAGCATGCTTTTGCAAGACCAATCTCGCTTCTGCGAATGACCACGGTCAGCTGAAGCCTCGCACCTGCAGACACTAGCTCCACTTCTGGTCAACCGCAGGTGAGGCTAGAGTTGCGCTTCTGCGCCTTTTTCACCCGCTTCTGCGATCACGCAGGTGCGGGAAATGCTTCGCACCTGCGACCACTGCCATCCTCTGCCCAGCTTCCTCTTCAGTCGCTTCTGCGAGGTCGCTTCTGCGACCTAGACTTCACAGAAGCGGTTGCACCAGCAACCAGAATTTTTCAGCTTTCCTTATAGCAAAAATCTGATCTATTAACCATTCGGAATCCACTCGAGGCCCTTGGCACCTAAATAAAATACACCAACACGTCCCAAATACAATACGAACTTAGACGAGGCCTCAAACCACGCCGAACAGCGTCGAAATTATGAATCGCGCCTCAAATCAAACTATGAGTTTTCAAATCTTCCAACTTCTATAATTTGCGCCGAAATGTATCAAATCAATTCTGAATGACTTCAAATTTTGCATACGAATCATAAATGACATAATGGAGTTGTTCTAATTTCTGGAATCGAAATTCAAACCCGTTATTGACAAAATCAACCTTAGGTCAAACTTATAAATATTTTAAAATTCAACTTTTCCAATTTCGCCAAAAATGCCCGAATTGACCTACGGACTTTCAAATCCAAATCCGAACATACGCCCAAGTCCGAAATCACCATATAAAGCTATTGAAATCATCAAAACTCCACTCCAGAGTCTTTTGCACAAAAGTCAAACTCCAGTCAACTCTTTTCACTTAAGCTTCAAAAATAAGAATTGTTCTTTCAATTTAATCCTGAATCATTCGAAAACCAAACTCGACCATACACGCAGGTCATAACACACATTAAGAAGCTGCTCGAGACCTTAAGCCGCTAAACGGGACGCTAATTCTCAAAATGACAAGTCGAGTCGTTACAGTTACTAGTGAGACCAACTCCATCCATGAGAAGAGATATTAGGGTTTTCGCCGAACGGGAGAAAATATAATATCTTAGGTTCTTGTGTGTTTAGTAAAAGGATAATTTATTGCAAAAGGAGATATTATGTATCCTAGAAATAGGAAGAACATAATATATGCCTTGAGCTCATAGTATAAGTATAAGGAGAATGGAAATCAATATTATATTTATTTTAATTCATGAAACTGCTTAAAACGGTTATTTCTCTGAGTTTGGTTACAGGCTAGTGGTCATGAATTTGACGAACTCCGATTGACCAGAAACTTGGAAGGTTCATCGAAAATGATCTAGTGAGAAAAACTCACTGCTATGCAGTGAATCATGCTGTTTTTCGGCATTTTGGGGTCATTTAGATGGGTGTTCAAGCATTTTATTAAATTGAATTTGTTATAAATATGAAAAATTATTCTTTATATATCGGCTATATTCGTGTTAAATTTGGAACATGAAGATACTTGACGATTTAACTTGATATGATATATAGAAAGAATGCAAATCACATGGATTTAATCCTAAATACGCCAAAGATAATTTATTCAAATTTGGTCTAGTTTTTTGGCGATCGTGAATTTCACGATCTCCAAATGACCTGAAATTCGGTAGGATCATCGGAAACGATCAGTTAAGAAGAACTCACTGTTGTGCAGTGAATCACAGTGTATTTTGACGATTCCGGATCTTTTAGTTGAGTTTTTCTTGGAGGTTTGGCAGATTAAAATGTGATTTACATACAAAAAGTCATTCTTTCTGTCATTTTATTTATGTATAATTTGGAATATGATAACACATGTTGATTTGATATGAATTGGTATATAATAAGTATGTAAGTCATATTTTAAATTCTTAAAAAATTCTTAAAATGGTAATTTTCTAAATTTGGTAGAAGTTTTGGAGATTGTGATTTTAACGGTCTCCGATTGATTTGAAATTTGGTAGGTTTATCAGAAATAGCCAGTGATCAATACTCACTGCTATGCAATGAAAAACGTTAAATTTAGCGTTTTAAGACTGTTTAAATGGGTTTTTGAGCATTTTTTTTAATTATGGAACTTAATCCTCAGAGAAAAGTTCGTGGTTGTGATCAAATGGTGATAGGAATTAACCCCTACGGTCTCCACTTTTTATTTATAGTGAGATAATCAATTTACGCGTTGACTTTAGGTCTTCCTCCATATTGGATAAATTTATTATGAACTCATTGGGTATAGTTATTAGTTATTGACTCTCTATCTGAGTTTAAGGGTTGAATCAATTTTAATCATGATTAAGTGGTAATAGAAATATATTTCTATGGTCTTCCACTATTGATTTCAAGGGAGTAATAAATTTATGTGTTGACTTTAGGTCTTCTTCTATATCAGATAAATTTATTGTAAGCTCACTAGGTGAAATACTAGTAATTGATATCGTGTACTTGCTCTCCATCTGAGTATACACGTTAGATCAATGTTGTTCTCTTGACTTAAACTAACAGTATGCTCTGAGTTGGGTCTGTTTTAATTATTGGAGTGAGTAATCTTGCATTACATCAGTATGTTGCATGAGTAGTTCTTTTTCTATCGAAATTGCTATCAAGATGCATGAATACATATAGGTGTAGTGTGTTTAAAATTTTTGTATTAAATGATTATATACAATTGACTAAAAATAATAGATTACTCTCCGTCTGAGTTGGTTCTATTTATTTTTGGATTGTATAATTCTTGCATTATATAATATACGTTGCATGAATGATTCTTTTCTCATCAAAATTTATTATTCAAGATGCATGTATGTATATAGATATTGAATGCAGTCTGAATTTTATTATTCAGTGTTTTGACCTATCATGATCTATTTAATGTTTTTATCTCAACTCCCCGATGACTTTATGCAATTTTTCATATTATTTGTTAAAATTTTCTTTTGATAGTGATAAGACAATAATTTAAAGGATGCAATATATGTATCTTTTGTTAGAAGGAATTTAATTTTGGTGTCTGGGCAAAATAAGTGATGAATATTTATTTTATGTTTCAAATAACTCTTGAGTTATTGAGCTTGATAAACATTTTATCTCTTGTGTTACATGAATGTAACGACCCGACCGGTCATTTTGAGCTCTAGCATGTCGTTCGGCGGTTTAAGGCCTTGAGTAGCTTCACTTCAGGTATTATGGCTTGTACGTGTGGTCGGAATTGAACTTCGGGAAGTTCAGAGTTGATTTGGAAAGAAAATTCTAATTTCAGAAGCTTTAAGTTGGAAGAATTGGCTAAGGTTTGACTTTTGAGTGAACGATCTCGGAATCAAGATTTGAAGGTTCCGATAAATTCGTATTGTGATTTGTGACTTGTGCATAAAATTTAAAGTCATTCCAGATTGATTTGGTACGTTTCGGCACAAGATATGGAATTTGGAAATTTCAAAATTTATAAGTTGATTCGAGGCGCCATTCGTAATTTCAACGTTGTTTGGCGTGATTTGCGGTCTCGACTAAGTTTGTAATGTATTTTAGGACGCGTTGATATAATTGGTTAAGATCCCGAGGGTCTCGGGTGGATTCCGGATGGTTAACAGATAGAGTTTGGACTAAGGGAATGCAGGGATTTTTTTGGTTGCTGGAGCGATTGCTTCTGCAGAAGCTAGGTCGCAGAAGCGAGGATAGCGCCGCAAAAACGGCTAGAGTGAACTGGGCAGAGGTCACAGGTGGGAAGAAATTTTTGCACCTGCGTGATCGCAGATGCGGTCGAATTCTGCAGAAGCGGAATCACACTTGCGGATGAAATATCGTAGAAGCGAAGGCGCAGAACCGCTGGAGGGCCGCAGATGTGGAGGCTGCGGGGCTTGAAAGGAACCGCGAAGCGGACTTTGTGCCGCAGAAGCGACGCCACTGAAGCGACCATTGGCTTCGCAGATACGAAGGTCGCCTGGGCAGATTGTATAAGTTAGCCAAATCGGGTTTTGGCTCATTTCACCTCTTTTCTCTCATTGGAGCCGGCCTTGGGAGCGATTTTGGAGTGCCATTCTTGTCATCCTTCATGACGTAAATGATCCCCACTATTGTGAGTTAAATACATAATCTACAAGTGGATTTAAACATGGAAAATTGTAGAATTCTGGGATTTTTGAAGAAACCTAGAAATTTGTTAATTTTGGATTTTTATCACGAATTTGGACATGGAATTGGGTGAAAATTATATATTTGAGTTTGTGAGGTTATGGGTAACAAGTATCTTCAAAAATTTCCGAAATTCGGGCACGTGGGCCCGTGGATAAATTTTAGGAATCTTCTAATTAGGATTGGGTAATCACCCTAATAGTTAGATTATGAGCTTTTGAACATGTATTGATTAATTTACACAACATTTGACTAGTTTCGGATTTTTCGGCACCGAGTTGAGGCTTTAGAGTGAATTTGAGGCAGGAAAGTGAGCTTTGAGACAAAGTAAGTCTCTTGCCTAACCTTGTAAGAGGGAATTTACCCCATAGGTGATTTAAATTACTATTTGCTTCAAATTGTGGGGGCCTACGTACGCACGAGGTGACGAGAGTTCGTGCATAGCTACTAATTATACTTATAGCCGGATAGTGTAGGACCCAAATCATGAAATATTTGTAATGTTTGCACCCTACTTGGTAATTAAAGTACCTAAATTATATTGGAACTTGATAGAGGAATTGTAAGACCGAATTTTACTTACTTGAGCTTTAGCGGATTACTGGCCCGTTAATAAAAATTGTGCTTCTTCGTGTATTAGCCTTATAATAGCTTTTAAATTGGACGTTCATAAGTTATCCTCTCTTATTGTGGAGCAGGCCGAACGCCTCGGCAGTAGAATAGATGCATTTATGGTTCGTACCGCTCGACCCTCGACAGTGTACACATTATTCTGGATCGGGCCATACGACCTCGGCATAATCGTGCGTGATAATACTCAGAGCTTAATTATATTTGATATTATTTTATGGCATGAGAGGTTAAAATTATATATGAAAGAAACTGACTTGGGATTTACCATTTTTGAAAGAATTATTTATTTCCTGCCTGTTATTGAGGTATTATTATTATTTACATAAACCATGCTCATTTAGAATTTCTGTATTTTTAGTGTTAGCTCATAGTAAGTGTCGATGTCGACCTCTTGTCACTACTTCTTTGAGGTTAGACTAGATACTTACTGGGTACATGTTATTTATGTACGCACACTACACTTCTGCACTAAGCGTATAGGATCTGAGGCAGGTGCATCTGACAGTCATACCAGCGCGCACCCCCGTTACGCTGAGGCCTAGTGGTGAGCTTATTGCTGAGCTGTTCCGCAGCATCTAGAGTCTCTCTTTTGCACTTATTATTTTGTCTATTTTATTTCAGACAGTAGTTAGAGTTTTGTATATTCTACTAGTTGCTTATACACTTATGACACCAGGTCTTGGCACACATACTAGTAGACTTTATGGTTTGGAGTATTTATATCGCTTTGATTGCCATTCAGTTGCCTTCGTTTTATTTATTAAATTTTTTACTCCTTAATTTCTTAATAAACGAAATTTAATTACTCGGAAAATTATTAAAAAGAGCAATCATATGGGTAGTTTACCGTTGGCATGCCTAGCGGTGACGTTTGGCGCCATCACGGCTTATAGGAGAAATTGGGTCGTGACAATGAATGCATGACCTTGCTATTTTATATTAATGTCTCTCCTGAACAAAACAATATTAGTCTACCTCATAAGAGAATGTGTTCTTCAAAATTGAGTAAAACTTATCTGTGCACTTTTGTCTTAGTCATATTAATCTGGATAGGATTTCAAGTTGGTCAAGGATGGACCTTAAGGTTCATTGAAAGTAGAGGCACTACCAATTTGTGGATCCTGTTTGGAAAAAAATTTGACTAAAGGATGTTTCCCTTCCAAAAAAAAATAAAGCGAGTGATAAGCTAGAATGAATCCCTTCTGATTTATATGGTTAAATGAACATACTAGTAAGAGATAATTTTGAGTATTTTTATGACGTTCATAAATAATTTTACTCAAAATATTAATATATTTATTTGATGCACCGTAAGTCTTAATGATTTAAGTAATTCAAGGTTTTAAGACTTGAAACGGAGAAGCACCAAGGAAATATACTAAGTTACTGCAATTGGATTGTAGTGGCGAGCACCTCTCTAAAGAGTTCTTTTGTTACTTACCAGAATAAGGGATTACATTTTAATTGCCTACACCGTAAACTCCATAATAGAGTAGTATGGTAGAAAGAAGAAATAAGTCTCTTTTGGACATGGATAGATTAATGAAGTGTTATTCAGATTTGCCTTATTCATTTTTGGAATATTTCCTAAAAACAATAAATTACATTCTGAATTTAGTTCCTTCTAAGTTAGTACCTGTGATATCTATAGAACTGTGACTAAATGTAAGCTCAGTTTGCGGCATGTTCAGATATAGGATTGTCCAGCATATGTGATGAAAGGGAAAGCAGATATGTAAGTTGGAAGTTAGAATGAATAGGTGCATGTTTATTGAATATCCAAGAAAACTATTGGAGGTTTCTCTTATTGTCCTAAAGAAAATAAGAAAATTGTTAAAACAAATGCAGTTTTCTAGATAAGGACTGTTTAATAAACCATATTCCTAGAAGTAAACTAGTTTTATAGGAACTAGACAAAGAAATAACTAGATGTTCAAAAACATCAAAACCCACACGTTAGAATTGGAGTTCCATTGCATTTAAGTAGTGGGAGAACGTTAAAAGACATGATATGCCTTTATCGAGTGGGAGTGATGTTTGAACAGTGAATACTATAGTAAGAAGTCACTAATATTTCAATACCGTAAGGTAATGAAGGTAATATTAGTAGTACTTCGTCGTAGTGGGAGAATACTAATCATAGTTCGATGTACACTCTTGGGATAGTTTTGGTAACAGGATCCCTGAAGAGATTAATACCAAACTAGATGGTTATGACAAAGCACTATTGGACAAAGATTGCATAAGAAAATAACTTGGCAAGATTCTTTAACAAAATCTTATTTGGTGAAGACTTTTATAGTCATGTAAAAGAATGCCTGGGAAAGTTGTAGATGCATGGTTATGAGTCTAAGTGGGAGATTATTGGGGCATACACTATTAACCATGCATTTGGATATAGTATATTCTAATAATTATCATGGTTAAAAGTCTAAGTGGGAGATTGTTGGAATATATACTATTAAACATGGGTTTGGTTTAGATATAGTATTTATTATGAAATAATTATTTATTCAGTTTTAATAAAGTTTTAAATAGATCATATATTACTCTGTGTCCATTGCGTATATAGTGGATGATTTAGTATATAGAGTTTAGCTTATACACGGAAGATTAGATCATCGGTTTTATAAGTATAAAGTTTGAGTTCACAATCTAATGATGAAATTGGACAAACCATCATGGATGATTGTAGACAAGATTAAATATAATTTATCTTGATTATGGAAATAGTTTAATTCCAACTTCTTGTGCTAGTATATTTTGTATATATTGAACGGACCAAGTAGAGATAAGTATTTTATACTGACTTAATAAAATAAACTTCTAGCCATTATGCACTTATACTCTTAATCTTGATATAAGTATTATTAGATGTGTATATTAATATTATTTAGATTTTCTAAAAGGCGAGATTCTTTCGAGGGTCAATATGCCTGGTAAATTGCATAATAATAACGTACATTGGCGAAATAATAGTTAGTTGATAGAATTCATGTCTCGGTTTAGAGATTGATGATACACATTTATGGAAGCTTATAAGTTTTCATGTGTAAACCTGGCCGGTAGATTTTGTATCCGAAACATGAAATAAGTTAAGCGTAAGTCTGAAGGAAATAATCAATAAATTAAATTGTCAGTAATTTAATTTAATTGATTAGTATCTGAATCTTAACATGAAGAGTTAAATAAAATTTAATGGATGAATTTCGAAATTGAATAAGGAGTGCAATTACGAATTTTTAGTGGAATAATTCGTAATTAATTATGGTGGATATTAATTTCAAAAATTATAAATTAATTTCATAATTGAAAGCCTTGTTAATTAAATTTTTTGGTCCCTACTGTGCCTAAATAATAAGAAATAAAGGAATCCTTTTCCTGGTGAAAAGGAAAACCCAACAGGTTTTGGAAAAGGGTTTTAACCCTTAAAACTTGTGTTATAAATACATAAGGTTTTCCACCTGG
>MCJB01000791.1:0-19599 GCA_002018475.1 Nicotiana obtusifolia | reverse complement strand
AGAAACTGGCCAAGGAGCTTGAGGCGGCCAAGTCAAAGGTTATCATGGTCAGGGCCGAGGCCGATGATATGGTGTCCCAGTACAAGGTCGATGCCGAGGCGACTTAGGACCAAACGAGACACATGGTGAAACATGCGAAGTAACAATTCCGAAGAGAAGCCCTTGAGGGAGTCCATGCTCAGAATTTTGACTTATTGGCTGAAATTGAGACAGCTAAGATATACGAAGCCAAGGCCAGGAAGCTGGCTTATATTGAGGAAGATTCCGAGGGGTCTGACGAGTGGGGTGAGTCCGATGGTGGTGAGGAACCCGTGGCTATGACGTGGCCCCCCATGAAGATTAGACCCTTTAGGATATTTTTAGGAGTTTTTGGCTTGTGTTTTTTTATTTTTTGTTGAGGCCATTCGGCCTTTGTAAAAATTATGTATCAGGGCTATTTAGCTCTTGTAAAGAAATTCTGATATATATATGTTATAACCCATATTTGTACACATTAGATTACACCATAAGACAATCTACATAGGTCCGAGAAGAGAATTACCCTTGAGACAGTAAGAGTTTAGTCCTATTGGTCTTAAATGGTACAAGGGTGTATAAGGGTGGTTAACAAGTATTAGAAGATAAATGAGTTAAGGATGTTGTAACTCGTATTTTCGGGAAAATCGAGAGGTGGTTAACATCACCAAGAGGTCATGTTTTAAGGTATTTGAATGATATAATATCCGTTTCATAAGTCTTGAAGTTAAAAGAGCTATGAAACAAAAGTCGACAAAAGTTGTCCTAACTTAGGTTCACAATTTTACTTAAACGATAGGTCAAATGTTTCTGCGATTTTCTCCCAATTTACAATGAGTCTAGTTTCCAATGCTTCAAACCGTTTGTCAATACGATCTCGGAGTATTGAGATAATTGTATTTCCGTAGAACTGCGCAGGCTGATAGGTGACAAGTAGGTGCATCACCTACTTGCCAAAATTAAGGGATAAAATTAAAATCCCAAAGTCGGTCAAGAGAGGGATTTTATAAGCTTCTAAAGCCAGTTAATTCACTATTATTTCACAGTTTCAAAACCGAAAAGAACCCCTGCAACCCCTCCCCAAAATAATCCCACACAAACCCTAATCGATTTCCCCCTCTTTCAAGTTCTAGTTGAAGGTAAACCCTAGAGTTTGAGGAACCAAAGCAAGAGCTGAGTTATCTAACAAGCAAGGTGAGTTTACTGCTCTATTTAATACATTTTTTCTACTGTTAAGTCTTGGTAAGTCGTTCTACGTGTGTAAGAACTCACGGGACGGTGATCGGAAGCCGTGAGTTCGAGTTATTCACTTGTAGCGAACTGTTTTTGTGAACTGTTTTGTGTTGCTGTAAAGCTGCGTGTTATACTACTGATTTGTGGAGTTTTGGATGAGGAAGGGTGTGGAGAAACACCATATATATTTAGGGTTGTGGCCTGATAGTTGTTCATAACATTTCCGGATCGTTTGACACGACTATAGTGGCCATTGTACGTATGAAGTGATTGGTTTGTGCGTGGACTGTTTTGGGAGGCTCAATATGATTCTTATTGATGTTGTTTGGCTGTTTGGTGACTGTGTTGACTTGTGTGAAGTCATATATATAGGGGAGGTGCTGTCCGTTTTATTGCAAAAATAGGTTACAGTCGATACATAATAGTTACGACGCTTAAACGATAACGGTAGTGTTATTTCTCTTATTGTAGATTAAGAAGTCGTGGAAGTTTATAGCTTGAGATTGGAAAGTATTGCAAGGTATGTGAGAATGTCCTTTTCCTTCTTTTGTACGACTCTGATTATACATAATGCACTGAACGAGCCCTCAAAGATACTATACTCTTAGAAGCCAGGAGCGCTTATATTGTTTCCCCTCTTATGGGAGGATTGATGTATATTGTTTCTTCGACCTTACGTCACTTTGAAAGGTTCAGAAAGTGTGATTCCTATGAGTCCAACATGCATTATTTATTTTACTCTACCGAGCGCGCTATAGTCGGCTGGATATGGCACCTATTGTGCAACTATACATATGTATATGTTTTACTCTACTTAGTCGCGCTATAGTCGACAGCTATTTTACTCTACCGAGCCNAAGAACAATATTATTTCCCCTCTTATGGGAGGATTGATATGTTATTATTTCACCATGGTAGTATGACTCTTATAAGTCCAGCATGCATTATCTATTTTACTTTACCGCGCCGCGCTATAGTCGGCCGGGCAGGCATCTATTGTGCAAATATATGATTTACTGTATTTAGTCGCGCTATAGGCGACAACTATTTTACTTTACCGTGCCGCGCTATAGTCGGTCGGGCAGGCACCTATTGTGCAACCACTGATCAGTTGGGTATGATGATGAGGAGGCCCACAGAGGCATATGTATAAGATGATGATGAGGCCCACAGAGGCGTATATATGTATATGATGACCTTTCAAAAGGATATATATATATATATGTATATGCATATACATGTCAGGCATGATATGGTTAGTTGCCCTCAGAGGCATTCAGATGGTACAGGTTGTATGTCTCTTATCCTGATGCTTAATATTGTTCTTACATTATGTTTCTTGTCTTACATACTCAGTACATTATTCGTACTGACGTCCTTTATTGTGGACGTTGCATGTCGTGCTGCAGGTCCGAGCGGGCAGATAGACGAAGCTCCCCCACCACAGTAGACTACCCAGTTCAGCAGATATTGGCGAGATCCATCCTTCGGACTTGCCACAGTCTTGGTATGCATTTTGTTGTAGGCATTATGGGCATGTCGGGGCCCTGTTCCGACATAGGTTGCATTATGTACGTTTTTGTAGAGGCTCATAGACAATTGTCAATTTATGCATAGACAAGTGATGGGTTGACTTATGTACAGTTGAATTGCCTTGTCGGCAAACGTATGTATTTTGTTTTATGGTTTTGCATTGCAGCCTTGTTGGCCATATTATGTATATAAGTATGTTCGTATCATGGCATGATGTCTCGGTTCATTATAATTATTGTTCGAGATTATATGCATATGACAAGCCTTATAGATAATAAGGAAAGTTAGATGAAGGGTACGCCGGTGCCCGTTGAGTAGGGTCCGGTGCCAGTCGCGGCCCTCCGGCTTGGGTCGTGACAATATATATAAGGCTTTTCCCTTTCATAGCTTTTGAATTTCTCCTTCTATTTGTATTCACAAAGGTCGAAATGCCTTAGCATGAAATAGTTAGGTTATGTTTGAAGGTTCGAACAGACCTTGCCTTTAATATTACTTTGTGTTTAGGCATCGTAGGGATTTGGTGTTGCCAAAATTTTTTTCCCAAAACACTTATGCTTTTTAGGGTATGATTTGCCGAGAGTGTGCTTTTACAAGCCTTTGTTATCTCTGATTTTGTTAACCTGGAAATGGCCTTAGCCTTTAGCTCGGGCAATCCCAAATAAGCTTTGTGCCCTCGAGTGTCGTTAACTCGGAATGGCCTTAGCCTTTAGTTCGGGTGTTACCAAATAAGCTTTGTGCCCTTGAGTGCTATTAAATTGAAACGGCCTTAGCCTTTAGTTCGGGTATTTCCAAATAAGATTTGTGCCATCGGGTTTCGTTAACCCGGAATGGCCTTAGCCTTTTAATTCGGGCATTACCAAATAAGCTTTGTGTCTTCGAGGTCTAATAGCTTGGACCGTCTGAGTTTATTTTTCGGATGGCAGTCCCCGAGTGAGAGAGCGATTATTCGAACTCAGGTTAAGGCGGTCCTTGGGCTCATTTACTTAGGGGATCGGAAGCAGGGAATTCTTGGAGAAATGCGAAAGAAAAAGTTTTAAAAGACATGACATTTGCAGATAAGAGACTTCTCTTTATTCTTGTGCATAATAGTAATGAATGTGTACAAGCTTTGTGTCAGGGTTCAAGCAGTCTATGTGAGCACAGTTCATTTGACCGTTTGGACCTTACATTAAATCCTGTCGATCAAAACCCTTCAATCTTGAAGTTTTCTCTTAAAGTCGATATCTGGAGGTAACTCCCTCCAGTATTCGGGGTTGATCAAAGAAAAATCTCGAATTCTGTTCTGATCATCGTCATCGGTTCGTTACTGGCCTTCGACTTTAAGTTAGCACAATTTACTTATTGCCTCGTTAAAAACCTTGACGTAAAACCCATTTGGGACAAAACCGGTCCAAGGGAAAAACAATGCAACGCGTGCTTTCAGACCTAACTTCTCATATCGTTCCTTATTGGTTACCTGTAAGCATTAAATTAAAATTAAAATAAAATAAAGAGCGGGGGTTTCGGGTGTTCAGTGTAACCTGTCTTAGCTCTAAGTCTCCAACTTTAAAGTATCGAAAGTTGGCCTTTCTGTTGTAATATCTCTCTATCCGTTGCTTTTGGGCGGCCAATCGAACAAGGGCAGTTTCGCGACCTTCATCCTACAGTTCCAAACCCGTATTCATTGCCTAGTCGTTGATTCTTTTATTGTATATCGGAATCTAGCAGTCGGCTATTCGTCTTCGACTGGTATTAGAGCTTCGGTGCCGTAAACCAATGAAAACGGGGTGGCCTCGGTACTGGACTTTGAGGTAGTATGGTATGTCCATAGGACTTCGGGTAGGATTTCCTTCCACCTTCTTTTGGCGTCGGTTAACCTCTTCTTGAGGTTATGGAGTACGGTTTTGTTGGTCGATTCGGCTTGCCCGTTCCCACTAGGGTGATAAGGCGTTGATAGGATCTGTTTGATCTTATGATCCTCGAGAAACTTGGTCACTTTGCTATCGATAAACTGTATCCCCTGTTATAACATATGATTTCGGATGGCACTCCGAACCGACATATGATGTGGTCCCAAATGAAGTCGATGACCTCTTTTTCCCTGATCTTCTCATATGCTTGGGCTTCCACCCATTTAGAAAAATAATAAGTGATAAACAATATGAATTGAGCCTTACTTGGTGCCCACGGGAGGGGGCCAACGATGTTAATTCTCCACTTCATGAACGACCATGGTGACAAAACTGAGTGGAGCATCTACCCGGGTTGATGGATCATCGGAGCGTATCTTTGGCATTCATCACATTTTTGAACGAACTCCTTTGCGTCTTTTTCCATGTCGATCCAATAATAACTGACTCTGATAATTTTTCAAATCAGTGATTCGGCACCTGAATGATTTCCAAAGGTACCTTCGTGGATTTCCCTCAAAACGTACTCAGTATCGCCTGGCCCTAGACATATTGGAAGTGGGCCATCAAAGGTTCTTCTGAACAAGGTTCCGTCTTCACACAGGCTAAATCGGGCCGCGTTTATACGCAAGGCGCTCGATTCTTTTGGATCCGAGGGCAGTTTGCCGGATTAGAGATATTCTACGTACTTATTCCTCCAATCTCAAGTTAGGCTCGTCGAGTTGATCTCAGTGTGGCCTTCTTCCACCACTGACCTCATAAGTTGTACGACTTCTCTCGAGTTGAATTCCTCGTGTTCTACAGATGACCCCAAATTTGCTTCAATCACTTCCGCCCCCAAGCTCCTTGCTAGTTCAAGGCCTGCAATCATGGCCTCATATTCGGCCTCGTTGTTAGTCAATTTCACAGTCTTAATAGATTGTCTAATTATATTACCTGTTGGTGACTTTAATACGATGCCAAGCCTGGACCCTTTTGCATTCCGGGCACCGTCCGTGAAGAGGGTCCAGATTCTGGAGGTAGTTCCTGAGTTAATCAACAAATCTCTTTCAACCTCGGGTACTAGGACCGGTGTAAAATCGGCCACAAAGTCTGCCAAAATTTGAGACTTAATCGCGGTCCGAGGTCGATACTCAATATGATACCCACTTATTTCTATGACCCATTTGGCCAGTCGGCCCGAGAGTTCAGGCTTATGCATAACATTCCTCAATGGGCAAGTAGTTACGATAAATATGGGATGACATTTAAAGTATGGTTTTAGCTTCCTCGAGGCGCTTAACAAAGCGAGCGCTAGTTTTTCCAGGTGAGGTACCTAGTTGCATACCTTGCTCTTTCCGAACAAGGGCTCCACTTACCGCTATCTCTCTGAGACCGCCAAGTACAAGTATAGTTGTTCGTCTGCCCTTGGTGTATGAAGCAGGGGCGGGCTCGATAAATACCTTATGAGTCCCTCCAAAGCTTGCTGACATTCCGGGGTCCACGAAAAGGCATTCTTCTTCTTCAACAGTGCGAATAATCGGTGTTATTTGTCGGATGTCCTCGAAATAAATCGCCCCAGGGCGGATATTCGCCCGGTTAACCTTTGCACGGCCTTTACGTTTTCCACAACCGTGATATCTTTGATGGCTTTGATCTTATTAGGATTGATCTCAATTCCCCGATTGGATACCATAAATCTGAGGAACTTACCCGACCCTACTCCAAACGCGCATTTTTCTAGGTTCATCTTCATGTTGCACTGCTTCATTATATTGAATGTTTCCTACAAATGTCTTAAATGGTCCTCTGCTCGTAGGGACATAACTAACATGTCATCAATATAAACCTCCATTGGTTTTCCTATTTGTTTCTCGAACATCCGATTTACTAAGCGTTGGTATGTGGCACCAACATTTTTTAATCCAAACAACATTACGTTATAACACTATGTGCCATACTTAGTGATGAAGGGAGTTTTTCCCTGGTCACTCAAGTCCATCCGTATTTGGTTGTACCTGGAATAGGCGTCGAGAAAACTGAGGGTCTTGTGGCCGGCCGTGGCATCGATCGTATGGTCAATGTTGGACAGAGGAAAAGAGTCTTTGGGGCATGCTTAATTCAAATCTTATAGTCTACACACATTATTAATTTATCTCCTTTTTTAGGAACTACCACTACGTTTGCTAACCAATCGAGGTATTTGACCTCCCGAATAGACCCTATTTTAAGAAGTTTAGATATCTCATCCTTGATAAAAGCATGATTGATTTTGGACTGGGACCTGCTTTTTTGTTTAATCTGGTGGAACTTCGAGTCCAGGCTCAGCTTGTGAGTGGTTATCTCCGGTGGGACACCTGTCATATTGAGGTGGGACCAAGCGAAATAGTCTTCGTTAGCTATAAGAAATTGAATGAGTTTTATCCTAAGCTCGGAGCTCAGCCCTGTGCCCAGGTATACCTTTCAATCGAGCAAGTTCTCTCACATATGACTTGTTCCAGTTCCTCGACCGTCGATTTAGTGGCATCGAAATTATCGGGCGCTATAAAAGATCTGGGAATCCCATAATCATCATCCTCAACTTCCCCTTGTTTGTTCGAATCTACTGAAGATGGTATCAGTGATTGCTATTTTGTCCCGTTTCTGACCATCTGGTTGGGCCCTTCGATGTTGAAACTGTAGATGTCGTTTTCACCTCTTCGATCGCGATCATTTTTTTGCGGCAGGTTGTTCCCCGTAGACCGTTCTAACCCCGTCAGGTGTTGGAAATTTCAATGCCTAGTGCAGCGTCGAAGGAACCATCCTCATGTTGTGGATCCATAGCCTTCCGAACAAAGCGTTATACCTTATGTCTCCTTCGCTTGCGTAAAGCTTAGCTTCCGGTATGGTCTAGGCGGTGTTTACCGGTAATATTATCTCACCCTTAGTGGTTTCACATGCCATGTTGAATCCGTTTAGAACTCGGACTACAGGAAGGATTTGGTCTTGCAGACCAAGTTTCTCCATGACCCTCGATGGGATGATGTTGGCCGAGCTACCTGAATTAATTAATACACATTTAACTCGAATTTTATGCACAAGTACATATATTACAAGTGCATCATTGTGGGGCTGTACAATCCCTTCCGCGTCCTCGTCGTTGAAAGATAAATTTCCTTTCGATATGTAGTCTCGAGTTCGTTTCTCCCTAGTGATGGATACTTTGGTGCGTTTCAACATCGGCCCCTTAGGGATATCGACCTCACCGATGTCGTGTTAATGACGTGTTGAGGTTCTTCTTGTTCCGTCTATTTGTTAGAGTCCCTATTCTTAAAATGATCTTGGATCGGTCGCTCAAGAATTCCCAAAGATGTCCATCATTGAATAGTCGGGCTACTTGCTCTTTTAGTTGCCAACAATCTTCTGTCCTGTGACTATGAGTGCCATAATATTTGCACATCTGGTTAGGATCCCTTTGGGTTAGATCGGATTGTAGAGGACGAGACCATTTGGCATCTTTGATGCGCCTAATAGTTGATACAATGGCAGCAGAATCAACATTGAAGTTGTATTCCGATAGCCTTGGTGCTTCTTTAGGACCGATGGGCCTATCGAAGCTGTTTTTGGTCATGAGTCCCCGGTTGCCCTGGCCTCGGTCATTTCTCCTTTCATTTCTCATGGAGTTCCGCTTGGACCCACTACTTCTTCGGTCGCCATTATATGGATGATACCGATCCTGTTTGGCCTTGGTTTGCGATCGATATCTCTTTTGATTCTAACGGGATAGAAAGACCCCGAAGGGTCCCGGAGCTGATCATCTTCGACTCTGATTTTCGATTGATATCGGTTATTTCTGTCGGCCCATGTAACAGCCGGGTATTCTTTAGGTTCTGCTTTAGTTGCTGTAAAGCCACCAAGCTCCGAATATTAAGTCTCTGAGTGAAAGCTTGAACAACCCAGTCATCAGCAACTGGCAGCAAATCCATCTGTTCCATTTGAAACCGGAAAACGAATTCTCTGAGCATCTCGTTGTCCTTTTGTTTGACTTTGAAAAGGTCTGATTTACTAGTCTTGACCTTGATGGAACCTACGTGTGCCTTTACGAAAGAATCTGCAAGCATAGCATATGAGTCAATAGAAATAGGAGGTAAATTGTGATACCATATCATAGCTCACTTCGACAGGGTCTCCCCAAAATTTTTCAAAAGAAAGGACTCGATCTCATCGTCCTCCAGGTCATTCCCTTTGATAGAACATGTACATGAGGTTACATGCTCGTTTGGGTCGGTCGTTCCGTTATAGTTGGGTATTTCGGACATACGAAATTTCTTGGGGATTGACTTCGGAGGCGCGTTTCGTGGAAAAGGTTTTTGCACGAACTTCCTGGAATCCAGGACGTGCCCCTGGGATTTGGTCTATCCTAGAGTGTTGGTTTCCACTTTTTTGTCGTTAGCCTCGATCTTTTTCTTCCCAGAAAATTTTATCCATTTTGTCAGTTCCTCGAGAATCTTTATAATCTCGGGGTTAGCCCTTGATTCATGTTCGTTTGACCTTTCTACAACCAGTTCGTCCCTGCAGCCATTTTCCTAGGGGGGATCAGACTCAACCCTGCTTGGTGCACCGCTTCAGTTCTGTAATTGACCTATCGCCGCCTGTTGAGCCTGTAACATCTTGAAAATCACTCGTAGGCTGATCCCATACCCTTTAACATTTTGTGTGTTTCGAGTTGCAGATCGGGCTCCTCCACGAACGCTATTTCCGGGGTAGGCAGGTTTGCAGCATAGCCACATGCGAATGAGCATCAATCGGATCTGTGATCGAAATTCCAGCGGGATCAGCAGGCGGTATCTCGTTACTGGGCGCTATGTTGGTGATCGGACTCGCTGTCAACAAGAGGTGCCGATTGAGAGTTTGACATTTTTGTATTATAGCCTGGAATCAAAGACACTTCAAAGAGCAAGTGAGAAGCACTATCTGTTATGGAGATTTGTATCGAATAACCACTATTATCCTTAGCCCCACGGTAGGCGCCAAACTGTTTACCCTCAAAATCGGATAACAATTGAATTTATACGTGGTTTTAAGGATACGTGATCTAACTTGATACAAAATGAGAAAGCAGATTAAGACTGATAAAAGAAATAAATGCAAACCACACAAGTTGAACGACCTTGGCCTTAAAGGTTGATCACCCTTGAGTTAACAATGCACAATCGATGCCGAAACAGAGTAATGATATGATAACAACTAGAAATGATAGTTTTTTTTTGCCTTTGAATACGTGTTACCGTGTCCTTTAAATAATCAAAAACCCCCTTTTATATAGTGGAGGAGTCCTACTTTAGGTACAATCTTATATAAGGTAAAAATCTCACGATTTGCTATTTAAGCGGTTCCATTGATATGCGCCGAGATTCCCATTGTGATACGCGATCAGTTACAGATTTTTCGGCCTTCTGTTATGTTGGTTCGATAATGTTCTCTCGAGCTTATTCAGAGTCAGGGTCGGTTCCAGGATCACGGGCTAAATGTTCTTGAAGATGGATGTTTTGACCTCATGTTCTGGTTCGATGAGATTCAGGGACGATCTTCAACCCTTCGTATTCCGAGCCCGATCTGTCGTGCAATAGTTGGGCCCGATTTTGACCGTATACAGAATCAATACTAATATCTTGCATCAGGGTATGGTATATCCATCACACCCCTTAGGGTGCGGCTCTTTACGGGAGCCTACGTGAACGCGGAATACTTCGTGCATCGGGCTGCCCTTTTTTCCCCTCAATTAACAAGATCAAAATGGGTGAAGTATTTAAAGCGGATAGATCTGACAGTGTAATTAGTAGGGCAGTAATTACACAATCTAGTAATTACATACTATAGTAATTACAACGACCTTTTTGTTTGTTATAATATAATTATAATATAATTTCGATTGTCAAGTTTGGTTGAGCAAGTGTAATTACATAGTTAAATAAAAAAACTCAAATTAATATGTAGATAAGTTTTACTATGGGACAAACATATATATATATATATATATATATATATATATAAGAAATATCAAGTATTAATTTATTACGAGGTCGTTAAAATAAATATTTTTTGTAAAAAAATATTAAATTATTATAAATTGGTAAATAAATCATAAAAATAATCAATATCTTACAAGGAAATAATAGTATTACTTAAATTAATTAATGAAAATTTTAAACGGATTTATTTTTCACCAACTCATTTAAATATAAGAAAGTTAGATATGACCTAAGAAAGTGTTTTTTTCATTATAAATAATGATACTAATAATTAAAAAAATAAAATTAGTAACACAATACCGTCTATATTGGGATATCAAGAATCTAATGAAATATTAAAATCTAATAAAAAAAAACATGAGTTATTCATAAAGCAATAGAAATAAGCTCTGTTATTAGCGTAAGGTGTATTATGCAATAAATTATTGTTGAGTATTTTGCTGTGCTATCAATTATTAATTTGTTAAGTACAACTATAATGTCAACCCTATTGATCATATTTATTTGTACTGGTGACAAGTAGAATTCAGGAAATGATTTTTCATTATTTGTCTGAACTGAAAAGGTAGGAGAGAAATTTGCAGTACCTTCGGATTTTTTTGATAGAACAATTCCACGAACACTACTTCTAGTACTACTAGTTTATCTCGCTGTCGAGCAAGTTTTTTTTAAAGAAAAATATATTTGAAAAGAAAGAAGAATCTAAAAATTAAAGTTACCTTATAATTGCATCATGTAATTATATTTAATTCTCGTCTCCCTTTGAGTATTGGAAAGTGTAGTTACTCCTTCTCAATTTTATCTAATTTCCAACTAACAAGTACTTACTTGGTCAAACAAATACGTTAAACTATGTAATTATATCCAATTTATACTCAAATTCAATTTTATTTTCGCTTTTCAAATATGCTCTAAAGAAAAGAAGGAAAAAAATAATAAGTGAGAATTGATCTCAGCTCCTCTAGGTGAATAGTAAGTGGGAATTGATCCCTCATTCTCTAAGTGAATAATTCAGCATTCAACTAAGCGCACCATTTAGCCTCTTAGGAGAAGTATATAATATTAGATCAATTTTATGATGTACATAAAATATCTAATTGATGAAGAGACCATGAGTTTAAAGACCCCATAAATTTAACTTAAATCCACCCCCATTATATTCTTGTGGTGCGATACTTACTTTCTCGAATCCTGCGCGAATACAACGGCACAGAGAAAATACTCTTAATACCAATTATAGTAAAAAGAACAATTATTTATGTTCTTTTGAGAACATGGGGGTGAAGAAAAGGGGAAAAGGAGATGTTTCAGACAGTGGCATTGGATACTTTTGTCGCGACTTGTTTCCTGTGCACTTTGTCCCCACTGCCACACTTTTCTATAATCTTTGAACGGTGAAAGTCCAAACCTATACTACCAAATACAAGAGCTAACCCTTGACATTGAATGCAACCAATTTATGGCATGCCACGTTACTACGTTGAATTATTTGTCTCAATGTTAAATTCTTAGATTTGAAGATTAGTTCAAAACTACTTAGAGCTTATTACATGCTCTATACATATATATATACTTTGAAGGTTAATCAAATTTTAGTAATTAAAATAATAACAATAATTTAGTAAATCCTTACAAGTAAGATGTGGAAAAAATAGTATATACGTAGAATTATCCCTATTCCAAAGGAGTAGAGATGCTGTTTCGATAGACCCTCCGCTCAAGAAGACGAAAAAAGATAATATATCAATACCATTAACAGAAACCATAAAAATAATAGCAACATCATAAGTGTCAGAAAATAGATGAAAGCCAATAATAATAACAAGTAAAAAAGGTCCGATACTATAAAAAATGAAAGAGTAGTGTGAATACAGCAGTAACAACTAGCAGTCTAAGACAAAATCCTATCAGACTAGCCTCACACATGGTACGAAGTAGAAAAATGTTCAATTACCTCCTAACCTAGAACGCTAATGCTCGACCTCCACACCTTCTTATTTTTAAATTTTAATAATTGAAAATATGAATAAATGACTCCTAATATGACGTGAAATACAACAAAAGGTACAGTCCGTCGCAAAAAGTATCTCATATTTATACAGTATTTGAAAAAGAATCGTACTTCAAGAATATAATATAAAAAATCTACCATAAAAAATATTAATTATTTTTATGATTCGAACTTGTAAACTATATATCACATTGAGACAACTGTTACTCTAGGACTCTCTTGCACTTGGTCTTGATTTAAATCGAATTATTAAAAGTTCTGATCACAAGTCCACTTAATAATATAATAGTTAAAGAAAAAGAAGAAAAAAGAAATTTGATGCATGCACATGCTTAGGCTATGTGTCTGATTCTAGGAAATGTGACATTAAACCGCACCGCAGAAGATTGCAATTTGGGACCTTACTATTTTGACAGCACAAATATGATTACCATATACTATATGCCAACAAGAATAAACCACAACCTCTCTTGCAGCAGTGGCGGATTAGAGTGTTTGTTATTGGGATCACGGAAACACAATAACTTTTGTATAACACTTATTTTTATTAAGAAATTTATTAAATATATATAAATATTTAATTATAGATTCAATTATATTGTATATTAATTAAAATTAAAATAAAAATTTATAAACTTTAAATTCTAAATCAATCTCTATTCCGTAGAACCGCTTTAAAAAGTTACTCATAAGCCTCTACGTACCAGGTGAGGCGCTTATCCTAAAAAAGAAAAGGAAAGTACCGAGAAAGGAAAATCTTTGATGTACTTGTAGTCTTGTAAATAGTAAATATAAAAGTACGAAAGAGAATCAGAGTTATACAGAGCTTGACCCAAAAAACTTACCCCGTACCAACTAATATTATGTTAAGGTAATACTTCCTCGTTCTAAAAAGAATGACTCACTCTTTTTTTAGTTCGTATGATATATTTTTCTTATTGAAAGATAAGTTAATTAATTTTAAAATTAAAAATTAAATTAGTTTAGTTCAATATTTTAAATAAAAATTTAAAGATTTAAAGATTATAGAAAAAATAAGTTATAATTATTCTCATTTTAATATGATAAGAAAGTGTATTTAGAATATTGGTTAAACTTCGTATAGTTAAATTGAAATGGAAAGAGCACATTATTGTTTAAATAATATAAAAAAGATAATTTTGTTTTATAAATTTAAAATACTTTGACTTGAATTTTGATTTTAGTTTTAATAATAAATTTTTTATAATTAAAATATTGTGATATACTATAAGTTTTGTAAATATTACACAAGATATATTATAATGAAAATAACTCTTGCTTTATATCTTTCGGCTCAGAGAAAACTCAAAAACAATAGTTTACTGATTTCTTGGTAAAACTACAAAGTCTCACTTATTCTTACATATATAAAGAGAGGTAGAGAGAGAGAGACCAATCTAAAGCATATAGATCTGGGGTTGAGATTTGCTGGAAAATCCATTAGGGTTTTTCTAGCTGAAGATCAAAGAAGGGTATAGCAAGAAAGAATTCTTATAAGATTTTCCTTTTCAGTTTGCTCTTTTTTAGTTGAGGTTGTTTTCATTGGATCTCTGTTTTCTTAACCTCATTTAAACAAAGCAAAAGCAGCAAAGCAAGAAAGAAAGAAACTTCTCTCTAATATTCTCCATAGTTCTTCTCACTCTTTTATTACCCCAATGTAACGTAATAGAGCTGGTTGGTGCGTCCAAGACCAGTTTTGGCTGTTTCTTATATATCAAAACCCTATTTTTTTTATTGTATAAAAGGAGAGAGAAACAGTCTTGTTGAGTGTAGATAGATAGCTTCTGGTTGAATTCTACCTTGGATAGTGAGAATTTTAGGTGAAGAGTGAAGAACAAGGTATGGCTAATAATCGTTGGTGGGCTGGAAATATAGCGATGAATCCAATGGTTTCATTATCAGCAGCTTCAGTTTCTTCTTCTTCTATGCCCTTAAGAACCAACACACAAGAAAATAATATAAACCGACTCGGCCCGAGAAGAGAGCAAGAGTTCATGGATACAACTGTTGAAGCTATCACTACTACCACCGTCACAACTACCACCGCCACCACAAATAGTAGCGGAAGCAACAATAATCAAAACCCTAGCTCGGCGGAGCATGAAGGGGATGAGAATATCCACAGTTCCGGAGGTATGTCTTCTGGTCCATCCAGCTCCAGGGGAGCTGGACGTAGGCCCAGAGGAAGACCAGCGGGCTCGAAGAACAAGCCCAAGCCACCAATTGTGGTGACAAAGGAAAGCCCAAATTCCCTTAGAAGTCATGTATTGGAAATTAAAAGTGGAAGTGACATAATAGAGAGTATTGCAACATTCGCGCATCGTCGAGGGCGCGGTGTGTCCGTTTTAAGTGGCAGTGGCATTGTGACGAATGTAACATTGCGCCAACCGGCTGCAGCTGGCGGAGTAATTACACTGCACGGAAGATTCGAAATATTGTCGCTTTCTGGTGCATTTTTGCCTGCTCCTTCACCTCCTGGAGCAACTGGATTGACAGTGTACTTAGCAGGAAGTCAAGGACAAGTTGTAGGTGGAAATGTTGTAGGTGAAATAATGGCATCAGGTCCAGTAATGGTAATTGCAGCAACTTTTACAAATGCAACATTTGAAAGGTTACCTTTGGAAGAGGAGAATGTAAGTGAAGGAATGCAAATGCAAACCCCAATTACTTCAGGGGTTAATACTGGAAATTCTGGTGGTATGGATGAAACACCAGCTTCTACTATGCCTATGTACAATTTGACCACTAATGTCTTGCCTAATGGCCAAATGCCCCATGATGTTTTCTGGACTCCTCCACGGCCTCCTCCATCCTATTAATCGACTTTACTAGTTTATAGTTAGTTACCATTTAGTGAACCTCTCAGTATGATTCGAATTCAGATGAAGTTCTGACCATCTATCAAAGAAAACAGAAGGATCTCGAAAGGATTCACAAGAAAATGTTATTTTAGTTCTCCTTGTAATCATAGGTAGAATGTTGGTAACTTTCTTGACCCTATTGTATCATGACTTGTGAATCTTTAATTTCTTTCTATTAGGTTTTAGTTTATGTTGGTAACTTTCTTGACCCTATTGTATCATGACTTGTGAATCTTTAATTTCTTTCTATTAGGTTTTAGTTTATGTTTGTAACTTTGTATCTTAAAAGGGTTTCTCAATTTGGTTTCTTCTCCTGTCAACTATCTTGGTGGAGTTGTGGAATTGTCAGTGATGTAGGTAAGACAATGTTGTCTAGACACGGAGATGAAGCAGTTACAAATATCCAGGAATTCAGGTATCATTGGCCTCATTTGTTTGCACTTCACAGGGGTCTGAATCTTAATTATTCAGATCTTGGATATTAAGTGCGTTTATTTTTAAAGTCTGAATTTTAATTATTTTTATCTTAATCATTAAGTATGTTTGTTTTTTTTACTTCACAACCACTTGTTGGGTCTGAATAGGTCGGTATGATTAAGATCCATGACAGAGACTTAATTTCATTAAGATGCTATCATCCATATTCATTATTAATTGTCGCCACCGCCTACCATTACCAACTACTACCATGCCATCACCATCACAACCATACTCAACTACCATCACCACCATCATTCTCAATCATAGCCGCTACCATAATCGGCTACCACCACCCGTCATCCGCACCACTCCGACCACCATCATTCTCAACCACAAACACTGATCTACCTCAACTATCACAACTAACCACCCCATCACCATCAACAATCATACGACACTATCCATCATTATAAACTACCACCACCTTCCTCAATCACAACTATCACCACCACCCGCCATTATTAACTATCACCACTCACCACTCACCACCATTATCCTCAATCATAATCACAACCACTACTAATCACCACTAGCTACTACCCTTAACCACCACCATCAACCAAACCTACCACCAACTACCGCCTCTAGTCGGCATTCACAAGCACCACAGTTAGCTATCACCACCAGCAACTACTACATTTTTTAAAAAAATTATATATTTTATTGATAGAATAATTAATTAATATTTTATTTGAATTTTATGTTTATTAATTTTCAAAGAAAGATAAATTTTATATATTCATATATTAAAAATCAAACAGTCTTAATCATTTAGTATTAGATCTTAATACACATCTTAATATTTAGATGTGTATTCAGATTTAGATTCCTTAATCTTAATACACATCTTGATATTCAGATTCAGACGTCTTAATCTTTAAAAAAATAAATGAGGTTTAAATGCCTTGATTTGTTTTTTTTAATCTGCTAGTTCAGTGTTTTTATTCTTGACATTAAACCCATCGCATTTTTGAAAGTATGAGATCATAATATATATATATATATATATATTGTTGAATTTTTAATGATTTTTATATCTATTTTTGAGCTAAAAAATGCTAGGTTTTCCAATCAAAAAATTTTCTATATTTTGATTAATGTTTCTATATTGCATCCGCCTGTTCTGCTGTCTAGTCTCTCTTAAACATTCTAATTCTGGTGCACTAATTTTATATTCAACAGCTAGCTTCTTAGAGTTATTTCTTTGATAGCTAGCTGTCTAGGTAGAATTATATCTTCAATACCTAGCTATCTATCTTGAAGGGAGCTTTGGCGTAATTGGTAAAGTTGCTACCATGTGACCAAGAATTCACGGGTTCGAGCCGTAAAAATAACATTTTACAGAAACACAAGATAAGACTGCGCTTGGTGCATCGGGCTGCCTTAATACCTAGTTATCTAGATTGAAAGCTTGGAATTTTGTTTCTAGTTTTAGCTTATGTAGGTGTCCCTGAGGGATTTGTTTGGTTATTGGGGTTAGTCCTAATGCGGATATTAAATTTGGGATTGCAATTATCTATCATTTGGTTATTGGTAGTGTTAGCTAAATATCGGTGTAAATTTTATATAAAATATTTTGGTATTATTTATCCCATATAAAAGGTGGATTATAATCATAATCCTGGTTATAATTTTAGGATTATAATCCTGTGGTAACCTTGTTTTGAACCAAACCACCCGAGAGTAGAGAAAAGGACTGCAGTTTAAGTCTCTTGCCCCTCTTCAACTAAATTTGGATTTGGATTACAAGCTATCCGTCATATCTAATGTAAATGGAAAATTTTGCTAAATAAATTGAATGAGAATGTTAGCTATATCTCTCAGACTTACAAGGGTGCTATTACTTTTCATGCTAGTTGTGGTTCATGACACTTCTTGTTAATATCTTAGTGACATTCTGCCATTTAATTTCTAATGCTTTAAGGTGGAGGCTATTTATGCAAGTGAACTGCATTAAGCCAGCATAGGTCCTTTTCAGTAATTCTCTTTACAACATTCAAGTCATGTCTAAACCGAGGCTCTATTGGAAATAACATTTTTACCTTCATAAGGTAGGTAGGGGCAAGGTTTCATGCTCCCTGCCCTCCCAAGACTCCACTTATGAGATTACATTGAGTTGGTTGTTGTTGTCGTAGTAACATTTAAGGCATTTATTCCAACAAATGAGATTACTTAATGTGCATAAAAAGGTTTAGTTTTCCACTCTACTAGAAGGAAATAAGTCGAAGCGGCTAATTAGGTCTTGCTATCTGACTGGATTTAACTTTTAAGGATTCATATTGATTATTTGCGCCGTTATTTGTTTTTCTTTTTGAAGTATATAACCACTTGATCTAAAAGTTTAAACTATTAAAAGAAGTATATCTTTATTTACTTCGGTATGTCTTTGACATTTTTGATGAACTCTGATAGTAATTATTTAAATTAATATGTATATGTATATTAAGGCAATCTAGTTGTTTAGAAGGAAAACTTAGGAACTCCATTTTCTCTTGATCTGGTTAAGGGAAAAAGTGTGTTTTTGTGTCTTATCCTTGGCAATTTTGTTGATTCGTCACAGAAAATGATGGTTTCTGTGTCAATTAAATTGGCTTTATCTGGCAACTGCGTAATTGACGTTGGTAGATGGAGGTTTAGCTTCTAGTGCCAATGTCAGTATCTCTCATTCAATTCAATGCCAGCAATTGTTTCTTTGGGCTGATATATAGGCAGAGATATTATATTGACAATTGAGACATGACTAGTTTCTTGTCCTTTATTGTGCATAGTCAATTACTCTATACGAATACTTGACTTTGGGTCAGTAATCACTTGTGGAATAGTAATTGTTTTCATTATAAGTTGATGATTTCCAATTTGAGAAAATATTTGTGTGTATTGTGATGACCAGCCATGTCATCATGCCACATAGGTGCCATTTGGCATATATTAAAGCCATGTGGAAGCTTACATAGGAGAAAGACTAGCATTTGTGGGAAGATTCTAGAAAAGTATGGACATTTCCTTTGGAAGACCCTAGATCCCTATGGATTTGCTAGGAAGGTCCTTGGAATCTTCTAGGCTTGTAGAGAATTCTAGAGAAAGCCCTTATCTTGTAAATATTAAGGACTTGTGTAACAATTAATATTTACACTCTAGCCCCTAGGAGACTAGTATATAAAGGGGTCCATCCATTTGTAATTCATCAAGCAAACAATTCAAGTTCTCTCTAATACAAAGCTTCCTTTAATAATTCTCTTGTGTTCTTTCTACCATTCTCTTAGCGATCTTGAGTGTAGTAAGGCTGACTTGGCATAGCAAGAACGTGAGCAAGTTGTGCAAGATCGTGAGCAAGTTGTCAAGAGCCGCACGTGTACTTAGTTAACGACTAAGGACGTGACAACGTGGTATCAGAGCAAAGGTTGCAACTAAGGGAATGGCGAACGACGGAGAAACTAACGCTGCCAATACCCAAGCCAACGTCATCCAAGATGCTGCTGGCAAGAATGGCCGTAACAAAAAGAGGAATACCACCAACAAGAGCCAAGAGGTGCCACCCGAGGTTGTGTCAAACAAAGGGCTTACAT
>MCJB01000790.1:0-17498 GCA_002018475.1 Nicotiana obtusifolia | reverse complement strand
AACTCGAGATTTGAAGCTCATACCTTACCAACAGTACTTGCATGATCTTTGTTAACGCTTCAGGTCAGTCGAATTTAGACATATTCCCAGGATTCATAATGAGATTGCTGATGCCTTGGCTACCCTAGCGTCAATGTTACATCATCCAGACAAGGTTTATGTCAACCCATACATATCCAAGTTCATGATCAACATGCCTCTTGTAATGTGGTGGAAGAGGAAATCGATGGCGAGCCTTGGTTCCATAATATCAAGGAATACATCAGGTCAGGGTTATATCCAGTATATGCCATAAGTGACCAAAAGAGAACCGTTCGACGTTTGGCCAGTGGATTTTTCTTGAACGGAGGAATCTTGTACAAGAGGACTCCGGATTTAGGACTGCTGAGGTGCATAGGTGCCAAAGAAGCTTCAATTAGCATGGCCGAAGTACATTCCGGAGTTTGCGGTCCACATATAAATGGGTATGTATTGGCAAAGAAGATACTTCGAGCAGGTTATTATTGGCTCACCATGGAACGGGATTGTATCAGTTTTGTTCGCAAGTGTCATCAGTGCCGGGTACATGGTGATTTGATTCATTCTCCTCCATTTGAGTTACACACAATGTCTGCACCCTGGCCTTTTGTTTCTTGGGGCATGGATGTTATTGGGCCAATCGAGCCAGCAGCATCAAACGGGCATAGATTTATTCTGGTGGCCATTGATTACTTTACCAAGTGGGTCGAAGCTGTAACTTTCAAGTCCGTAACCAAGAAGGCAGTGGTGGATTTTGTTCATTCAAACATCATTTGTCGATGCGGAATTCCCAAGGTGATCATCACAGACAATGCTGCTAATCTCAACAGTCATTTGATGAAAGAGGTATGCCAACAGTTCAAGATTATGCATCGAAACTCCACTCCGTATCGCCCCAAGGCAAATGGAGCTGTTGAGGCTGCTAACAAGAACATAAGAAGATACTTTGTAAGATGGTTAAGAGTTCTCAGCAGTGGTATGAAAAGTTGGCTTTTGCATTATTGGGTTATCGCTCTATCATTCGCACTTCAGTAGGTGCAACTCCTTATCTGCTGGTATATGGAACTGAGGCAGTTATACCTGCGGAATTTGAGATTCCATCCCTTAGGATCGTTGCAGAAACCGAAATTGATGATGATGAGTGGGTCAAAACCCGGCTCGAATAGTTGAATCTGATTGATGAGATAAGATTGGTTGCAGTATGCCATGGTCAATTGTATCAGAAGAGAATGGCTAGAGCATACAATAGAAAAGTGCGCCCTCGGAAATTTGAAGTGGGCCAGATGGTATTGAAACGCATTCTTCCTCATCAGGCGGAAGCCAAAGGCAAATTCGCCCCAAACTGGCAGGGACCCTTCGTTGTGTCCAGAGTGTTGTCTAATGGGGCCTGCATTTAACAGACATGGAAGGAAAATGTGCAGATATGGCCATCAATTCTGATGCCGTTAAGAGGTACTACGTATGATTTCTTTGCTCATCTTCAGTTGTATTTTGTACTTGGCATGCTTGAAATTGAAATGACGAAGGCATTTCATTCCGCTACCCAAATACTTTCATCCTTCGCTTCCCTTTTGAGCCTTATTTATTTTCTTTCATATCCCTCTTTTGGAATCAGTAGCAGAAATAAGAAAAAGAAGAAGAAGAAAAGAAAGAAAGGAAAAGAAAGAAAGAAAGAAAAAGACAAAAAAAAGAAGAAAAAAAACGAAAAGAAAAAGAGAAAAAGAAAAAGAAAAAAAAAGAGAAGAAAGAAGAAAAAGAAGAAAAGGAAAAAATAGAAGTGGAAAGAAACAAACAAACAGGGAAAGAGTTTGAACTACGTTTGACCTGATTCCCTTTAAGGATACGTAGGCAGCCTTATGGTTCGGTCTCACCAAAATAGAAATTAAAATTTCCCCAGCCCTCAAAGAAACTGGGGCAGAAGTTTTGAATTCGAAAAATCTGATTCCAAAGTTGTAATTTTTACCCCTATTTCATCTTGAATTATTTTGAGCCTTCATGCCATCCTTTCCTTCTAACCTTGTCCAAAAGCCTACATTACGGTCCAAAGAAAGACCTTCCGATCAATCTTTGAGGATGCCGGGTCAAAGGAGATAGAGACATGATTGGCATCAGAGGCAACACTCCATTCATGAGGTAAAAGAAAATTTAAAATGAGAGAGTCTTATTGGCGAAAACCCTTACGGGCACCATAAGGCGATGGTGAGATGAGAGAAAATTTAAAATGAGAGAGTCTTATTGGTGAAAACCCTCACGGGCACCATAAGGAGATGGTGAATTGAAAGATAGACCAACAAGAGGAGCTTGTCGGGACACTACAAGTTAAGTGGGCTCACAACTTTACGGAGAAATGGGATCAGTGAAAGGTCGGTCTTCGAGGTATGGGCTTATACCATGAGCTGAATATGATTGGTTGGACAAATTATGTTGACCAATCCGAAATGCATGTCATGATCATTGAAGCTGGCTACTTCCCTCAGATAAGTCTTTCTTTTTTAAATTTCCTTCATATAATCATCTGTGTTCAAAATTTCCTGTAGTTCCTTTGTCCAGAATCATTACACTTTACTTTTTGAGTCCATTTTCATGAGTTTCCTTCGAATTAGCCCATGACAAACAAGCAGGCAAGGATTTCAAAGCTTACTACCAGCTTCTAAATTGCACAAAGCTGAACTCGGCCAAGCATATCACAAGGGACATAATTTAGAATGAGCGGTATGCAGATAACCGAAGTTTAGGCAATAAGGTGATTCTTGAGTTTTGAGAAAATACAAGGACGCAGCAACGTCCAGAATGAAAATGCAATGCAACGTGTAAGGGTAAGAGATTCGGATCATTCAAAGATTGTACGATTCGATCCCAATCAAAGGTCAAAATACTCTTTGCTCGCTCAAAGCAGCTGATCAAGATGAAGCATGGCCGTTAGTAGAAGCAGACCCCCAGCAATGACGCCACAAACTGACCACCACATTTTTCGAACTAACAAGATTTTATTTATCTAAAATAGGAAGCATAAAAATTTATCAATCCACAAAGCCCTCTTGTGAAGAAGATATGGCTCGGGAGGCAAAAGTTTCTATTCAAGAATTCCCCAAGCAGAGAGCACGGCTCAGGTAAATTCATTTTCGGCTTCTCAGGACCCTCCTGGATAATGGGAATTAGTTTTAAAATTGCTCAGGACCCACCTGAATAATGGGACTTAGTTTTAAATTTCTCAGGACCCTCCTGGATAAATGAAATTAGCTTTAAATTTCTCAGGATCCTCCTGGATAATGGGATCTAATTTTTAATTCTCAGGACCCTCCTGGATAATGAGATTTAATTTTTAGTTCTCAGGACCCTCCTGGATAATGAGATTTAATTTTTAGTTCTCAGGACCCTCTTGGATAATGGGATCTAGTTTTAAGTTTCTCAGGACCCTCCTGGATAATGAAATCTAGTTTTAAGTTTCTCAAGACCCTCCTGGATAATGAGAATTAGTTTTAAAATTGCTCAGGACCCACCTGAATAATGAGATTTAATTTTTAATTCTCAGGACCCTCCTGGATAATGAGATTTAATTTTTAATTCTCAGGACCCTCCTGGATAATGGGATCTAATTTTTAATTTTCAGAACTCTCCTGAATAATGGGATTTAATTTTTAGTTCTCAGGACCTTCCTGGATAATGGGATTTAATTTTTAGTTCTCAGGACCCTCCTGGATAATGGGATCTAGTTTTAAGTTTCTCAGGACTCTTCTGGATAATGGGATCTAGTTTTAAGTTTCTCAGGACCCTCCTGGATAATGGGATCTAGTTTTAAGTTTCTCAGGACCCTCTTGGATAATAGGATTTAGCTTTAAATTTTTTAGGACCCTCCTGAATAATGGGAATTAGTTTTAAATTCTCAGGACCTTCCTAGATAATGAGATTTAGTTTTTAAGTTTTCAGGACCCTCCTGGATAATGAGATTTAGTTTTTAAATTTTTCAGGACCCTCCTGGATAATGAGATTTAATTTTTAAGTTTTCAGGACCCTCTTGGATGATGGGATTTAGTTTTTAAATTTCTCAGGACCCTCCTGGATAATGGGATTTAGTTTTTAAATTTTCAGGACCCTCCTGGATAATGGGATTTAGTTTTTAAATTTCTCAGGACCCTCCTGGATAATGAGATTTAGTTTTTAAATTTTTTGGACCCTCCTGGATAATTGGATTTAGTTCTAAAATTTCTCAGGACCCTCTTGGGCAATGGGATTTAGCTTTTAACTTCTCAGAAGTCTTTAGGTAACATAATTCGATTAATCCCCGCAGATATGCCCAGGTTCCAAATTGGGGCAGAAAAATTTCTTTTGTTTTGTTTGCTTTATTGTAACATCAGGCGCCCACCTGGATAATGAGGGATACATTTTAAGTATTTAGCAATAAGGCGCCCAACTAGATAACGAGGGAATACATTTAAGTTTTTAGCAATCAGGCGCCCACCTGGATAATGAGGGAATACATTTCACGTTTTTAGCAATCAGGCGCCCACCTGGATAATGAGGGAATACATTTCAAATTTTAACAATCAGGCACCCACCTGGATAATAAGGGAATACAAGTCAAGTTTCGGAAATCAGACGCCCACCTAGATAATGAGGGAATACATTTCAAGTTTTAGCAATCAGGTGCCCACCTGGATAACGAGGGAATACAAGTCAAGTTTCGAAAATCAGGCACCCACCTAAAAAATGAAGGAATCCATTTCAGAGTCACTTCAAATTCACAAAAAGCATAAGGAGCCCGCCTGAAGAACAGGGTTCAACTTTAGTTCTATATTGAAGATCAAGTAGAGGTTTAAGGGAGATTCAAGACAAGAAGTAAATAGGATCTTGTATTTTTCTTTTTACTTCTGCTGTAATTTTTCCTTTTATTTTGATGTAATGGCAAGAACTGCGGACCGGAACCTCGACGGTACTTCACTCGACTCCCTACCTCGGTACTCCATTGCCCTTCTCACTTACGAACTACACGTGGCCTGATTCCTTTGTAACCAAGGATATGTAGGCAGCTCAAGTACCAGGGCTCGGTCACCTTCTCTTTCCTTCAATTTTGGTTTTCCCAAGCAGAGGTCGGGTCAAAAACATGTCTTGTTGTTCTTTGTCTGAAAACACTCCGTGTTTCCCATCAAAGAGGGGCAGCTGTAGACATGTAATTTTTGACCCACGCGTCAGAATCACCTCTAATAGTCATAATACTTTTAGAATAATTATTGGATCCTATTTTGTAGGAATCCGTTTTATTATTAAATTTAATTGTGTTTTAGGTTCAAAATTGAAAAATACCAAAAAATAGTTCCAAGCTCGTATCTCTTTAATTTAATCAAAAGCCTTGTATTTTGAGCATGTTTAAAACAGATTTTCAGTTTTACTTCTGGCCCAATTTTATATTGGAGCCCAATCCAAATACAAGTCCAGATTCAGCAGCCCAATAATCTAGCCCACTCTTTCCCTCTCTGCCACGTATGAATAACAGACTCTGGCAAAAAGGATTCTCTCACGCACACACTCTCCATTCTCCAGGATTTCACTCGATTACTAATAGATTTGGGGAGGATTTCTCTGGAAGAAGTTGATTTCCTTGGGGAACAAGAACAGGGAGGGTTTTGAAAAAAGAGATTTCAATTTTGGGGGGAGGTAAAAAAAGAAAAAACTTCACACTTCTCTTTTGCTTTAGCTCTTTAAGAAAAATTCACAAAAACCACAAAAACATATAAAGAATATATCTCTTTTACTCTTTTTTTGTTTCATCCTTCAATTTCAATGTCGATTGCAAAAACCAGAGTTTAAAGGAAATCTCCAGTTGTTGAGTCGAACTTCTGCTCGAAGTTCATTGAGGTCGGGTTCAGCAGTTCGTGGTCTCTGCTGCGGAACTGATTTTCGTTTCGATCTCGCATCGTTGTACTTGTTGGAAGTGATTTTTGGCAAAAGGCAATTACAAACTCTCACTCAGGTTCACTTTTGATTCTCGTATAATTCCGTTTTTTTTTGTCATTTTCGATAGTTTTGCTTCATCATTTGATGCTTCTGTGGTTGTCATGTTATGAATCTGTTTTGTCGCTTGAGGGATGGTATTGGTTTGTTGTTCGCATTTGATCTTGTGTGTTTCGACTGTTGAAAGTTTCATTTTTCGTTTTCTTGAGCCAGTGAGATGGGAATTGTATAGCGTAAACCAGTTTCAAAATCGGACCAATCTGTCTTTGGACGTTGGATATGCGACCGCATAATCGATATGTGGTTCGCATTTTTGACATAACAATCGCAGATCGTAACCTTGGTTCAAGTCACTCACCACATTCGTGTTTTGTGGTTCGCAAACACGTTCCGCGATTGCAGATAAAATCGCATTCCTGACACTGAATCTTGCCCAGGATTCTGTTCTGGTTTGCGATCTCCTCGTGCAATCTGGGGCTCACAAACACATTATGCGATTGCATATGGGGTCGCATTTCCGACATTGTCTTTTGTCCAGAACTCTGTTCTGATCTGCGATCTGTGTGTGCAATATTCGATTAGCATGTGGGATTTGCGATAGCATATCCACATTTACGGTGATGTTTTGCCTTTTTCTTGTCTTTTGTGGCTTTTGGACTGGGTTTGGTTAAATGCGTGAAATAAAATTTAAAAGAACAAGGCCATGAATTGAACTTTTATCTTTCTTTATTTTAGATCTTATTTTTTTATTTTTATTACATTGCTCGCTAGTAGCATGTTTAGGCCGATCACACTTGGGTAGGCAATACTAGGACGTTTTGTTAATTTTTTGAGGTGAGAGGTCATTCCCTAGTTGAATTTATCCGGAGAATGCCCCGAGGGACTTATGTATTTGACATTCCGGGGAATGCCCCGAGGAAGTTGTATTTGGAGGCCAAAAGTAGAACTCTAGTATTTTAATCTTGTTTTCCTTATTTATTAGGTGGGAATGACCTCAAACATCTTGTGTTTTTTTTAATCTCAATTCAAATGTATTAAAATCCAACTAAATTGAGTATGCAACCGTGACTTTCACGGCACCCGGGGAACGCCTAATACCTTCTCCCCGAGTTAAATGAACCCCCTTACCCAAATCTCTGGTATGAACTTGACCTTGAGTCTAAGTTCTAAAATTGGTGACCTGGCATACCGAAATTAACTGTCAGGTGGCGACTCTAAATTTTTCCTGATTAATCCTATCTTTTGTCACTTCCAAAATTGGAACCCCTTTTACGAGTTTTATTATGCCTTTTTTTTATTCATCAAAAGGGTTTAGTAAAGTATAGCCTCGAAAAAGGAGGAGTGACAGCTCTGGCGACTCTGCTGGGGAATTCTTGAATAGAAACTTTTGCGGGTTCAAGCTAGTACTTGATTTGTTGGCTTTTAAAATGTTTGGTTGAGTTTTATGCTTTTTCATTAGCTTTACTTACTTTTATTATGCTGTCATGTTTTTGTTACTTTTATTATGCTTTCATATTTTGTTATTTGCTAGTTGTTTATGTGTTTACAGTTTTTGCTTTATGTGTTTATCGCTTTATGACTGTCATCATATGCATTGCCCGGTCATTTCTTTCTGCAACAAGTCCCGGAGCACGCGTCGCGTGCACAAACTCTTTGTTGAGTCACCCTTAATTTAGGAGGGGAAACCGACAGACGTATGGAGTGGGTGAAAAGCTTAAGCAGCCACCATCGACTATACGCTTTCCCCGAACTCCCTTGTTAGTGAACCCCAAACTTAGGTCAACCTCTAAGTCATTTTTATTTGCATCATGTCATTTAGACCTAGTAGGGCTTGGTCCCAGGCATCGAGTCCCTTTGTAGGAGACCTATCCAAATTATGTCAAAATGGGCCCGTGACCCAAAATGATAATTAATCATCCTATGTGCTAAATGTTGCATCTGTGAGGGTAAAAAAGTCATTTAGCAGACCTATGCCTTGGAAAGAAAGGTGAAAATAAAGCAAATGGGGTCCACTAGTATTTTCTTTCATATTCTTTTTTGAAAAATTAAAAAAAAGAAAGAAAAAAAAAAAGAAAAAATCGAAAGGGAAGAAAAGAAAAGGAGATTTTACAGTTTTTTTATTATTTTTCAAGAATTCAAAAGAAAAAAAAAAGAAGAAAAAAAAGTCCAAGAGTTTTTACATCATTTTTCAAGAAACAAAATATAGTTGCATCTTCCCGAACTATGGGAACCTGATTCTCGTCTTCTGGGGCGGGATACGTAGGCAACCCACATAGGGTCCGGTCTTCCTAGTAAGTCTTAGGTTCTTGGCTTTGGGGGTCGTAGCCAACTCTTGCATGTTTAGCCACTTTTAGGCCACATAGGCCATTCTTGCAAAATAGGGTTATTTTTGCAAAAGTAGCTCGATCACCGTCATATCGCTCTAAGGTCCGCCATGTCCGATTTTCGTCCCTAGCCACATTTGGCCATATCGGCCATTTTTGCAAAACAGTCCATTTTCGCAAAAAATAATTCTTTAACACCATGATTGTCGGGATATTAGACTCATATAAGATTTAAATGAAGTATTTCTCATGCTTAGGGGTCAGCTTTGTCAAGTTTGCACTAATAGTCACTTTTAGCCACTTAGGCCAATCCGCAAATATAGCCAAATTGTGTTTTGCATATGTTGTGATGTTATAGGAATGTTCTGAGTCGTTAACCATGTTCCCCTCATTCAGGTATAGATCCGCTGATTCGATCCAAAGTGCTGATAGTAGTAAAGATTCCTAGGAAATTGATCAAATGGTGGAACATATTTTCATCGTTAGAGCAACATGAGATGATGCATAAATTGGGTGCCCTAACTTCTCTTCTTGATATCACACCCCGCCCTGACTTAGTGGAGGCAATGCTGACCTACTGGAATCCGCAAAACTTGCCATTCAAATTCGGGGAGTGTGAGATGACTCCTACTCTGGCAGAAATATCTGGTCTCACCCGCTTAAGTTATATAGGCAAGAATATGATACTTCCTCGGGACCACTCTAGGACAAGATTTCTCAACGACCTGGGTCTAAAAGATAACAAGCATTTAAAGTGCCTTAAGCAGTCTTGGATATCCTTGGATTATTTGTTTGCTAGATTTGGACCACAGGATAGTTTTGACGTCTTTTGGGATGAGTTCTGCACAACCAAAGCAAAATGGAAAAGACGTCACCTCGAAGCTTTCAGCCTTGCTTTATTAGGGTTATTGGTTTTTCCATTAGATGAAAGGCACATTGACACCCGTCTGCAGTTAGCGGTAATGGCACTATTTCATGAAAAGCAACAGAAAACCGTTACTGTTGTACCAATGATCTTAGCAGAGTTGTATCGAGCCCTAAGTGAGGTTAGGGGAGGTGTCAGGTATTTCAAGGGAAGTAACCTTTTGCTACAATTGTGGATGATGGAGCATTTGCACACAACTTCTTTACTTTGTCCCATCGACCGTGCCTTGAGGGATCGGGTGGTATGCATCGAGCGTAGGATGAAGTCTCCTAAGTTCATATACCCAATAGGTGTCACAGCTTGGATTGAGTTCCTCGGTTCGAGGACAAACGAGAATGTTTTGTGGGCTTACCTTTGGCTACCTTTAGATGATATCTGGGTAGGATGCCTCATGCAGCCTTTCCTGATGCTGATAGGACTCAAGTGTGTCAGGCCATATACGCCGGCCAGGGTAATGCGACAGTTGGGACGACAACAAGAGGAGCCTCCAACTTTGAACCTTCGGAGATACATCAGGAATTTTAGCAATAAGCCGGTTGACGAAATCAAGTACGTGCAATACTGGAACAATGCAAAAAGGATGAAGAAAGATACATTAGTAAAGGATATTGGCAGGCCCGAGTGTACTCAGGAGTACCTAATTTGGTTACAATCCGTCCCACCGGGGATCAGCACCCCATTGCCAGCACAGCTTAGGGGGCGGGCAGTTCAGGCAGATAATTTTGGGGAGGCGTTGGACCAAGATCCATGGGATAAGCTTGAGTTGATAAAGTCTCAGTTAGCAGAATTGGCAGCAAAAGTGGAGCAGCACAGCCAGTATTTGCTTAGAGTTGGTCCTCAGGAGGCAGGGGCACATGCCAGGGTCTTCGTTCCTAACATTGGTGTTTCTCTACGAGGCATGTTACAAAGCTTGAGCACGGCGGATCATCCCAACCAGGACAGTTGCATTCAAGAGCAGTTTGAGGATCTACCCTATTCAAATGTTTTTAAGATTGTCTCATGTCTTGTCTAGGTGTACCGAGCCTTTAGGTAGTTTCAAAGCCGGTCATAGTGTGGTCAAGTGTCTGGTCTTCCATTATTGCACTTCTTATCAAGGGTCTTAAATGAAAATCCCGAATTTTATTTTTCCATCACTTTTTCGGAAACACGCTTCGTTTGATTCATGAAGAACATGATGTACAGACAACTTACTTTCGGTTTTTATCAAGTTATTTTACATCAAAAGAGAGCGAAATGGTAAAAGTGTCGGAAAAGAAAGAGAAGGCAAGATTGAAATAATCAAATTGGGATGATGCCATATGACCTTGCAACCCTCACAGCCATTTTAGAACCGCTATTTGTTACTAGGTGCATTGCACGTAATGTGATATTATTATCTGATAAATGCCCTAACGCTAACATGGTGGTTTTGTGTTGTTGTTCTCTGTTATATTCTAACTCTTATCCAGGAAGGTGGTTAGTTTGTTGGCATCCTGGCAAGTCATCCATACAATACCCGATCAAAATGCCAAACAGTCATGGCTAGCAAGGAAACAGACACTGCAGTTGGTAGACCCGCCGAGAGAGGTTGTTGAGTCGGAATCGGAATTGCAAGAGGAGGTCCGGAGGTTGAAACATCAGATGGCAGAGATGTATCAGGCATGGGTTAAGGGATACCCTCCACCCTCGTTCCCCACCAACTACACAGAAAACCCTTCTTCTATCCCACCACTTTCTCAATCCCAGATGGCCAATATCATTGATATTTCCCCGCAACATGCACACGGTTTCATCCCTTACCACCATTACCCCGGCACTTCGACCCAAACTTTTCATGCTCCACCAGTCAAAACAACCTCGTACCTTGCTCCAACATCTGCTCCTATTTTTGTACCCCCACAACAAACTACCCTTCATCGATCCTCTAGTGAGCCCACATTTCCCGCCCCAGATATCCATTACCATGCACTGGAGCCCACTTTCAAAGTCCTAGACCCTTACTCCCACACTCACCAGTTTGAGCCTCATGTCGAGACTGACAAACCATACAAGAATGCAGAGCAGGAGGAGATGTTTAGGAAGTTACAGTGTCTCGAACAATCATTGAGAAATATGCAAGGGTTGGGGAACCAGGTAAGTGTGGCCTATAAGGATTTATGTTTGTTTCTCGACGTCCAACTGCCTGTCGGGTTCAAGATGCCCAAGTTCGATTTGTATGATGGACATGGGGATCCTGTTGCCCATCTAAGGGGTTATTGCAGCAAAATGAGAGGCGCCGGAGGAAAAGATGAATTACTAGTGGCCTACTTCAGCCAAAGTTTGAGTGGGGCAGCTTTAGAATGGTACACCCGTCAGGACATTAACAGGTGGTACACTTGGGACGATATGGATCAGGCCTTCGCCCGACATTTCCAATACAATATAGACATTGTTTCGGATCGTTTATCTCTGACCAAGATGGAAAAGAAACCCAGTGAAAGTTTTAGAGAATATGGGTTCCGATGGAGAGAGCAAGCTGCCCGAGTCAATCCTCCGATGGAAGAAGATGAGATCGTTAAGTACTTCCTTCAAGCCATGGAGCCCACTTACTATGGACACTTGATCTCAGCCATTGGTAAATCTTTCAATGATGTGGTAAAGATGGGAGAAATGGTGGAAGAAGAGCTCAAGTCGAGTAAGATCATGAGTTATTCTGCTATAAAAGCAACCACTCAGGCAATCCAGAGTGGTACCAGAAGTTTGCTAGGCGAGAAGAAGAAGGAAGATGTCGCTATGGTTGTCTCCGAATCATGGCAGGGCCAGAGAGGTTCACCTCACCAATACACCCATCCTCGACCTCGACCTCAAACTTACACCTAAGCTCCATATAATACACCTCAACATTACTTTTCCCCGCCAAGCCCCCAAGACTTATCCAGACCACCCCAATATTTTTTTCACCATGCACAGTCATATGCTCAACCCCCTCCTTACCCACAATGGCGTGCCTCTGTCCCACAGAAAAACTACCCAGCTCCACAAAATGCCTACCCATCCCCACAACCTTACCAAAACCCGAATGGTCCACCTTTTCGACCAAGACCAAAGTATAGGAGAGAGAGGCAACAGCGCAAACTCTTACCCCGCTTGGAGAATTCTATGCCAGTCTATTTCAAAGGTTAAGGCAGTTGGACGTCTTGAGGCCGATTGAGTCAAAAATACCAAACCCCCCTCCAAAGAACCTCGATTATTCCCTAAGATGTGTCTATTGTTCTGATGCTCCAGGCCATGACATAGAGAAGTGTTGGCACCTGAAACGGGCAATCCAAGAGCTCATTGATACGAACCAAATTGTAGTCCAAAGCCCAGATACTCCAAACATCAACCAGAACCCTCTGCCCTCCCATGAAGAGACACATATAATTGAAGTAGTTTACAAGGACGGAGAACCCAAGAAGTCTTATAAGTCCGTCATGCTGATTCGGGCCAGTGAAAATAATTTGGTTAAAGATCCAGATTCCACCGAAGCAAAGCCTGTGACAGTTGAAGGGGCGACAGAAAAGCCGAGCCCACTCAATTTGAAACCACTGGTGATGGTCGTGAAAGGGATGCCAAAAGACATTGAGGCCAGTCCAGAAAACTCAAAAGTGATAGTGCCGGGGATTCCCAGTAAGCCTGTCATAGTTGTGAAAGGGGCTCCTATAACCCCTATCATCATTAAACCAGTAACCCAGCTGCCGGTGGGTGATACTAAGGCTGTCCCGTGGAACTACAAACAAGTAATAGTGACATACAAAGGAAGAGAAGTAGAGGAAGAAGTAAATGAAACTGGAGGATTGACTCGTTCTGGCAGATGTTTTGCTCCGGAGGAATTAAGGCAAGCCAAGCCATTCAAAGATGGTCAATTGCCAGTAAAGAAACTGGTTACCGAAGAAGAGGCTGAGGAGTTCTTGAAGAAGATGAAAGGGCATGACTATTCTATTATAGAACAGTTGAGGAAAACACCGGCTCAGATTTCTCTTATGTCTTTGCTGATACACTCGGATGAACATCGCAGGGTCTTGATGAAGATTTTAAATGAGGTACATGTTCCTGATAATATCACAGTGAACCATTTGGAAAAGATAGCTGGCAAGATCTTCGAAGCAAATAGGATCACTTTCTCGGATGATGAACTTCCTGTCTAGGGTACAGAACACAACCGAGCTCTTTATCTCACAGTGAAGCACGAAGATTCTGTTGTTTCGAGGGTTTTGGTTGACAATGGCTGTAGTGCAAATATTTGTCCTTTGTCTACTCTACAAAAATTGAAGATTGGCACCGAAAGGATCCGCTTGAATAGTGTGTGCGTTCGAGGCTTTGATGGAGGAGGTAAAGATTCTGTTGGAGACATAATGCTCGAATTGTCAATAGGGCCAGTTGAGTTCACTATGGGATTCCAAGTGTTAGATGTAGTTGTTTCCTACAATCTGTTGTTGGGAAGGCCTTGGATACATGCTGCCAAGGCAGTCCCGTCCTCTCTGCATCAAATGGTGAAGTTTGAATGGGACAGGCAAGAGATAGTTGTGCACGGTGATGAAGATTTGTCAGCTTGCAGTGACATAATTGTTCCATTTGTTGAAGCTGAAGATGATAAGGGACCTTGGGTCTTTCAAACTTTTGAAACAATGTCTGTTGACAAGATCACAGAAGGAAAACGCATTCCGGGTCCCAAGTTATCCTCCGCATCTGTCATGGTTGCGAATGAATTGTTGAAGAATGGTTTTGTGCCGGGCAAGGGCCTGGGATCATCTCTACAAGGTATTGTGCATCCAATATGCCCCAATAGGAATTATGGTATGTTTGGTTTGGGATTCACACCCACATAAGGGGACATGAAAAGGTTTAAGAATCCAAAACAGAAGGTATGGTCACTCTCCAAGCCAGTCCCGCACATTTCCAAGTCTTTTGTCAAACCAGGAGCCCAAAAACCTCCAACTTCCTTATCCCAGAACCTGTGGTCAATGTTGATGAAGAGATAATCAAGGGGTTTCGAAGTCTTTTCAAAGAGGTCAATATGGTAGAGGTCGGTGAAGGCTCTAGTAAAGCAGATGTGCAGCTTGTTGTCCCAAACGTGAAGCTTAGAAATTGGGAAGTTACTCCTCTCCCCACCAGGAAGGAGTTTTGGTAGTTTGCTTTATTTCCTTTTCTGTTATCTAGGTCGTTCCAGGGTTGTAATACGGATCTCTCTTTCTTTTCAAGTTTTGCTTATCCTGACGCTCAAACCTTTCTATCCTTTTATTTTCAATGAAATGCGATTTCCTGTTTTCCATTATTCTTAATAGTGTTTTATTTTGTTTCTTTTGTACAGTTCTTTTCATGCTGGTTGCAGTGACATGACATGCATGAGGAATTTTCAGCCGAGTCTTAAAAGCCAATCTAATTCTGAAATAACAATACAAGAAGTAGAATATGATGATGAAATAGAATATGATGAAGAAGCAGCATTTAAGCAAATCAGTAAAGAGCTAAAACAATTTGAAGAAAAACCGAAACCTAATCTGAGTGAGACTGAAGCAATCAATTTAGGGGACCAGGATGATATTAGGGAAACCAAGATAAGTGTGCATCTAGAACCACGAGTGAAGGAGGATATAATCAAAACATTGTTTGAGTACAAAGATGTCTTTGCCTGGTCATATGACGAGATGACGGGTTTGAGCACTGATCTGGTAGTCCATAAATTGCCAACTGATCCAGCATGTCCCCCCCCTCTCGGTCAAGCAAAAGTTGCAAAAATTCAAGTCCGATATGAGTGTGAAGATCAAAGAAGAAATCACAAAGCAGCTCACTGCAAAGGTCATCGGGTCACTCGATATCCCATTTGGTTAGACAATATTGTGCCAGTGCCAAAGAAGGATGGTAAGACTAGGGTCTGTGTTGATTACCGTGACCTCAACAAAGCAAGCCCAAAGGATGATTTTCCATTGCCAAACATTCACATTCTAATCGACAATTGTGCCAAGCATGAGATTGGTTCTTTTGTGGACTGTTACGCGGGATATCATCAGATCTTGATGGACGAGGAAGATGCAGAAAAGACAACATTCATCACGCCATAGGGAACGTATTGTTATCGGGTAATGCCATTTGGTTTGAAGAATGCTGGTGCAACTTACATGAGGGCGATGACCACCATGTTTCATGACATAATACATAGAGAGATTGAGGTTTATGTAGATGATGTGATCATAAAGTCAAAGAGGCAGTCTGATCATGTCAAAGATCTGAGAAAGTTTTTCCAAAGGCTTCGCAGGTACAATCTCAAGCTCAATCCAGCAAAATGTGCATTTGCTGTCCCGTCTGGGAAACTGTTGGGATTCATGGTTAGTCGACGCGGTATTGAGTTGGACCCGTCAAAGATCAAAGCCATTCAAGAATTACCGCCGCCGAGGAACAAAATAGAAGTGATGAGCCTACATGGAAGGTTAAATTACATCAGCAGGTTTATTGCTCAGCTCACGACAACTTGTGAGCCCATCTTTAAGATGTTAAAGAAGAATGCTGCAGCCAAGTGGACTGACGAGTGTCAAGAAGCATTTGATAAAATCAAGAGGTGCCTATCGAATCCACCTGTGCTGGTCCCACCAGACCCGGGAAGACCTCTGATTCTTTATTTGGCAGTCTTGGACAACTCTTTTGGTTGCGTGTTGGGTCAGCATGACATCACAAGAAAGAAGGAGCAAGCAATCTACTATCTTAGTAAGAAGTTCACTCCCTATGAGGTTAAGTACACTCTACTTGAGAGGACATGTTGCGCCTTGACTTGGGTGGAACAAAAGTTGAAGCATTATTTGTCGTCCCACACCACTTACCTCATTTCTCGCATGGATCCTCTGAAGTATATTTTTCAGAAGACTATGACTACGGGAAGACTTGCAAAATGGCAGATTTTACTTACAAAATTTGATATCATCTATGTGACTCGGACCGCGATGAAGCCCAAGCCGTGGCCGACCATTTGGCTGAGAATCCGGTGGATGATGAATATGAGCCATTGAAGACTTACTTTCCTGATGAAGAGGTTATGTGTGTTGACGAGGTTGACCACAATGAAAAACCAGGTTGGAAACTTTTCTTCGATGGAGTTGCTAACATGAAAGGGGTTGGAATAGGGGCTATACTTATCTCTGAAACAGGGCAATACTACCCTGCAACAGCTCAGCTTCGATTTTATTGCACCAACAACATGGCTGAGTACGAAGCATGCATTCTGGGTTTGAGGTTAGCTATTGACATGGGGGTCCAAGAGATACTCGTTCTGGGAGATTTAGATCTTTTGGTCCACCAGATTCAAGGAGAATGGGAAACTCGAGATTTGAAGCTCATACCTTACCAACAGTACTTGCATGATCTTTGTTAACGCTTCAGGTCAGTCGAATTTAGACATATTCCCAGGATTCATAATGAGATTGCTGATGCCTTGGCTACCCTAGCGTCAATGTTACATCATCCAGACAAGGTTTATGTCAACCCATACATATCCAAGTTCATGATCAACATGCCTCTTGTAATGTGGTGGAAGAGGAAATCGATGGCGAGCCTTGGTTCCATAATATCAAGGAATACATCAGGTCAGGGTTATATCCAGTATATGCCATAAGTGACCAAAAGAGAACCGTTCGACGTTTGGCCAGTGGATTTTTCTTGAACGGAGGAATCTTGTACAAGAGGACTCCGGATTTAGGACTGCTGAGGTGCATAGGTGCCAAAGAAGCTTCAATTAGCATGGCCGAAGTACATTCCGGAGTTTGCGGTCCACATATAAATGGGTATGTATTGGCAAAGAAGATACTTCGAGCAGGTTATTATTGGCTCACCATGGAACGGGATTGTATCAGTTTTGTTCGCAAGTGTCATCAGTGCCGGGTACATGGTGATTTGATTCATTCTCCTCCATTTGAGTTACACACAATGTCTGCACCCTGGCCTTTTGTTTCTTGGGGCATGGATGTTATTGGGCCAATCGAGCCAGCAGCATCAAACGGGCATAGATTTATTCTGGTGGCCATTGATTACTTTACCAAGTGGGTCGAAGCTGTAACTTTCAAGTCCGTAACCAAGAAGGCAGTGGTGGATTTTGTTCATTCAAACATCATTTGTCGATGCGGAATTCCCAAGGTGATCATCACAGACAATGCTGCTAATCTCAACAGTCATTTGATGAAAGAGGTATGCCAACAGTTCAAGATTATGCATCGAAACTCCACTCCGTATCGCCCCAAGGCAAATGGAGCTGTTGAGGCTGCTAACAAGAACATAAGAAGATACTTTGTAAGATGGTT
>MCJB01000789.1:1082-18580 GCA_002018475.1 Nicotiana obtusifolia | reverse complement strand
AGAGAAGAAGAAAGATAAAATTAGAGATAAACAGTATGCTGCTCTACAAGAGCAGATCAAATCTCTCTTGGCTTCTGGCGCTTTTCCTATTCCCCGATCACGGGAACCATCGCCGGATGGTCAGTCTGATGATGGCAATTCATCCGGCGATGGCGATGATGATGTAGATATGACTTGACCTTGAATTGTAATAACAACTTATATAATGCATAAGTTCATTTGAACTTTAAACCTTATTGTTGTTTAATATTGTTGTTTAATGTGTTGTTTATTGTAGTTGTTAGTATCGTTGTTGTTTGATGTAGTTGTTGTTGTTGTTGTTGTTGTTGTTGTTGTTGTTATAATGGTTTCAATGCATATTTTAGGAATTTGGTAAAACTGACAGGGGGTGTGGCTGGCAAAACAGCCAGTTTCTTGAAAAAATATACCAACAAAAGCGACCAACTTTGGTCGCCAGTTGGTCGCTATTTTGCTTAAAAAAAAACTGATTCTGCAAATAGCGACCAAAGTTGGTCGCCATTTTCAAAAAAAAAAAAATTAAAATCTGCAATAGCGACCAACTTTGGTCGCTTTTGAGTATTTTTAATTTTATGTATTTCTCAAATAGCGACCAAAGTTGGTCGCCATTTTGAAAATACAGAGATTTAAAAATACTGAATAAGCGACCATAGTTGGTCGCCACTTTGGTATTTTAAATTTTCTGTATTTCTCAAATAGCGACCAACTTTGGTCGCTATTGTAGAAATACAGAAAATTTACAATACCAAATGGGCGACCAACTTTGGTCGCAATTGAGCAGATTTTAATTTTCTGTATTTTGAAATTGGCGACCAACTTTGGTCGCTAGATGGCGACCAAGATTGGTCGCTATTGAAGAGGGACCAACTAAATTGTGACCAGACCATTTTGGTCGCTTTTTGGTCGCTATTGGGCATATGGGGACCAACTTTGGTCGCTTTTTCCGGTCGCTTTTTACCTGATTTTTAGTAGTGATAACTTGTACCTTGTTTGATTGTAATTTTACTTCTTTTTGTTTTGTTGTTGTTGGAAATAATAGTCGCATAGAGTATGTGATAATCTAGGTATTAGTTTTATAGAGTAAAACTGAAATAAAAATACAAATATTAGCAAGACATGAACTGAAACTACAGAGACGACAAAGTCCTCAATCAACCGATTAAACATCCATCAAGATAAAATGAATCACTAATTGCATTAAAAGATTCACCCCCCGTGTTATTAATTATTCTGAACCGAAAAAACCCTTAAAATTATCACGGGTTCATATATTTCCTCCGCAGCTAAATTAGGTGTCTGTTCCTCGATTGGGTATCAATCTAGTTTAAGAATTTGTTGGTGGTCGGCTAACATTGACATCAGACTGGACATTTATTCATCATAAGGAAGAGGCACGAGGAGACAATTAATTAATCCATTCGCCGAATGGATTTCTGTCAAAAGAAAAATAAAAGAAACCATGGGTTAGTCACAACCTTATCATCAAGCACAAGCACCGCCCAAAGTTGTCTTACATTTATTCTACACATTTTCGGTGAGTTCTATACGAAGTACTAGAAAATAATGGGTGGGTTTAGATTACCTAATTTTTAGTATTAATTAGATCTTAATTTCTATCTTCTTTTAAGAAAATTTATTTGTTTACAACATACATTCTCAGAACTTGTGTAAAACGTACTACTCCTAAATCATTTATTTTAATAAAAAATACTTTATAGATACTTGAAAATATCACATTCAAAGGACATGTTTTCAGATTATAATAATATCATTCAAGATGGTGGAAGCTTATTCATCAAAAATAAGATGTATGTTAGTATCTTAGCTACAAGCCTACAACACCCCGCAAGAGCTAATCTACTCCAATTTCGGCAAATAGGTTTTATCCGACACATGTGTTTGTGGATTGTAGTAAGATGTTGGACGAATTAATCGATATGCCTGCAAAGTAAAAACTATATGTATTCCAACATAGTCAGAGAAGAGAAAATCAAGAGGGGCACCAGAGAATTATGTAGCATCGGATTCTCTTCCACCAACAACTCCGCCCTTTACCTATACTTCACCTACTTTCTACATTATTCCATCTACATTGTAAAAACAAATCAAAGCTATTAGCACTACATTTGTGTTAGATAGCAAATTGTTTAAATGAAACAAAATCTATATATTATTAAAAATCAAAGGAAAAGGCATCACATTAAGTCAAGTGGCAGCCTAAAAAAAAATCACATGGCATAATTAGTTACTAATTAATTATTTTATTAAAAATTAGTTATGGGTTATTGTTTTTAAATTTAAATATCTATAAAATTCGAAAATAAGAAACAAATAAACAACTAGCAAGTCAAAATAGGGGTCTACTTTCTTCCTAATATATATATATATATATATATATATATATATATATATGTGTGTGTGTGTGTGTGTGTAATAAAAGGAGAAGAAAAATCATCATATCGAGCCAAGTGGCATAACCATAAGAAGACTAATGTAGATTTTTTGAACAAAGCTCCAAAAAAGTTAGAGTTTTAAAAATATTTTATAACCAAAAAAAAAAAAATAACTCATTCAAATTGGGGAGTAGTTTCAAGTTAGAGTTTTAAAATAATTTTAATAAGAAATAAAAAAAACTTTCAATTCAAATTTGCGAGTAGTTTCTTCCTCAAGTGTAACAATAAAAATTTAACAAGTGTCACATTTTAGGAAAAACCTACAAATTCGTAGATTCAAAAATTAAAAAAAAAATGAAAAAAGATATAAAGAAATTAACTACCTAAAATTAATTACTCAAATGAGTGTTGGTTTAGGTTAGTTAATTTCTTTATTTTTTCTGCTTAAATCATTTACAAAAAGAAAGTAGCAAACAAAAATATTAAACAAAGTAATATACTAATAAAATTTTCTATTAACAATGTAATAATACTAAAAATTGGATAGTATAGTAAAGAAATATACAGAACAAATGTAAGTCCCCATCACAACCCCGAGGTTGGGATTTTGGATCGTGACTAGTATTGTTTATAAGCCAAATGGGAATCCCATGAATCATATCCATTTCGCAAATAATAAAACAAGATATTGTTTGTGAAACAACTACGAAATTTTCTGGTCCAAACACACAACAACAACAACAACAACATAAATAAAAATTCAGTGTAATCACATAAACGGGGGCAGGGGAGGGTACTGTGTACGCAGACCTTACCCCTACCTTCAAGAAGGCAAATAGAATATTTCCAGAAGATCCTCGACTTAGGATAGGTAAAAGAAATGGCAACAACAACAAGCATATTAATTAGAAAACCGAAGCAAAAATACAAAGTTAAATACACTAGGCACTGCAATCAAAAAGCCGACATGAAAGCAATAACAAGTAATCACAAAAGTCAAGGGATACGAGAATACACAAGTAACAATCACGTACTAAAGCTACTGTTACCGACAAGGGCAATGCTCGGCTACCTGTCCTAATGATAAATGATGAAAAATGCATATTTCTTAGTATATTTTCATATTAATTCTTGTGTGAGTCGCAGGAGATTACGTACTTTTTAAAGTGAAATATGCTCATTATGTGTTTCTTATGTGTAGGAACGAGTTTGGATGATAAATGATTAAAAGATGACAATTTGACACAAAAAGGAAGAGATAGAAAGAACTGGGAGCTCGTCCAATCTCGTGCGTGGCACGAAAATGGATGCGAAAAAGGAGAAAACTGAAGGCACAAAACAGCGAAGTGAAGCGAAGGCGAAAATTGCAAAAGCTGAGTCCGCATCCATGGGCACGCGACGCGCGACGGCAAACGTGGATTCCAGCTCTCCTATCAGAGATTGGATTATATTGGACGGCCCTCCACCCTACCTAGGTCATATAAATACATCCTAAAACGTAAGTTTGGGGAGAGACACGTCATATCTTGCCTAATCATCTCCCCAATATTTCTTTGGCCTATCTCTACCTCTCCTTAGACCCTCTAGGGCCAACCTCTCACACCTCCTCATTGGTGCATCTGTGCCTCTTCTTTTCACATGTCCTAACCATCTAAATCTCGCCTCCCGCATCTTGTTCTCCACAGGGGCCACACCACATTGTCCCGAATAACTTCATTTCTAATTCTATCTAACCTGGTATGCTTGCACATTCATCTTAACATCCTCATTTTAGCCACCTTCATATTTTGGACATGGGAGTTCTTGACTGGCTAACAGTCTGTCCCATACAACATACTTGGTCTGACCATCGCTCTGTAGAAGTTACCTTAAAGTTTTGGTGACACATTCTTATCATACAAAATAGCGGAAGCGAGCCTCCATTTCATTTATCTTGTCCCAATACGATGTGTAGCATCCTCGTCGATCTCTCCATTCCTTTGTATAACTGGCCCAAGGTATTTGAAACTTTCTCTCCTAGGTATGACTTGCGAATCAAGCCTCATGCCTTCGTCTATTACTTGAGTTGCACCACTAAACTTACACTCCAAGTATTCTGGTCCAAAAATATTTTTGGAAATAAGACTCTCAAAATACAAACCAATTCTCTCAAAACAATTACTACTCAAAATCAAATCCTAGTATTTAAATACCAAGACATAATTTTCGAAACTAAATTCCAGCCTGCTTCGTACTAGTCTACAAGTGGTATTTAAAATATAAATAACTCGTGAAGTCACGTACCATATTATATTATATCCTTCGTTAGTTTCGGAGCTTCTAAAGATTTGGGAACGGCACACGTGTTAGAAAGGCTTCACCTTCATTTTCGAAGAGGATAAAGACAGATCATCACTATATTGTATTTTGAAAATGAAATTTGTCCAAGGTGATGGTAGATCGTAGATGCTCCTAATGGAGTAATTAATTGGATGTCCCACTATGTTGGCTTCAATATTGGTCCCCCCACCAAAAGTTTCACCTTCCCTTTACTATCTTTAGCTAATTGATTGAGATTGCATTACAATCTTACCACTCATTTGGTGCTATCATGCTATACAATTAATTGACACGTCAAATAAGTGGATAGACTAAGTTAACATTTAGATAAATCCCTACATAAAAAGGAAGAATCAACTCAAATATAATTAAAAGTAAAACTCTAGCTATAAAATTGTTATTTTGTGACTTGAATTATTTTTTTATATTTTTAGGAAATTCATAATCCCTATAGGTTTAGGAAAACACATTGTTCTGATAGATTTGGAAAAGAAAAACCTATAGTCCTTGTCAAATTGGGAATCCTTTTCCCTATAGGTTTAGGACTATTTGTGATCTTTATATAGGAGTTGTAATTGGGGATTCTATAGATTGTATTGTGCTTTTCTTCCAATTCATAGTGAAAAATTCTCTCTGCTTCTGCCCCGAAGATTAGGTTTAGTTGAACCTCGTTAAATCCTTGTGTTTATTTTTCTTCTCTATTTGGTTTTTGTGTACTTGTGTGCTAGTTAACTCACGATCTTCCGCAAAAAAATAAATATAAAAATTAACGTTATACTCGAAGATATCTGAAAGTCAACGGATACATAGCACGCTTCCGATATGTGAAACTACTAAGTATTATAGTCAAACTCCGCTTTAGTTATGTCTTTTAAGACAAAATACACAAAAAATTTAAAGTAACGAATATAGATTACAATTTTTTAGGAGGAGAAAAGAATAAATTTGTATCCTTTTCTTGACTTTTTTCATGGTCAATGACTGAGTCTAAAGTTTAGTTCGAGAATTACATAGAGGTGGATTTAAATTTTGAATTTTATAAGCTTGAAAATCCGCTAGCTATGGGAATCGAAGTTACTAAATTTAACCGAATCATACTTTACCTTGTACATCCGCGGCCAAAAATGTTGCATGGCTAATAAGGTGGGAGGGGCTAATCTAAGTTTTACAAAGTATAGGAGGTAAAAGCGTCACGTGAAAGAAGGTTCCGACAATTTGTCGAAGCAAGTGGGGGGATTTGGTAATTTGACTTTATTGGCCAGGAAGGAAATGGCGTGGCCGCGTGGGACTTGGGGAGAGCCGACGGACAACAGTCATATTGCAGTGTGCATTCACTTCAATTCAAACACAGTGTACCCGTCACCGCACACGGCCTACGTTAACTAATTAATTGCACTAATTCATAGTACTACAAAATAGAATTATAACAAATAGTAACTCATAAACTCCACATCTACTCATCCTCCCTCACCTGATTATTACTACAATCTATTATAAGTATTTCTTATCTGGATTCTTCTGTTACTTTCTGCAATCTTTTTCTCATCACTAGGGTTTTAAGGTTCAATTTTCACCAAAACATGATTAAAAGCTTCCTTGGATCCATCTATTTCAGTATCTTCTAATTAATCGGTTTCTTTTAGCACTCAATTCTTCTAAATTAGTTTATTTGTTAGTAAATTTTCATTTTTATCTGTGAATCGGAGCTACAAAGAGCTGAATCTACGGCAGCAAGCAACTTTATAATTGTTTGAGCAGCAAAAAACCGAACCTCAGGTGGATCGTGTAAGTGTTTGATCAATTGCTCCAGAGAGAAAGAATCACAAAAATTTGAACGGGCATGGGGATTTGCTATTCCTCAAGTAAAAGCAAGAGCAGTGATGGGTTATGGGACAATAAGAGTGAAAGCGGAAAGACTGATTCCAAGTTGAGAAAGAGCAGCTACAGTGGCGATTTTGGCACATTTTTAAGCAAGTTAAGTGGCGGGGTTGGTGGAGGAGGAGGTGCAGACCGGGCGCTGCATCATATTCCTGGACGGCTTTTAGCAAATGGCGCAACCTCAGTTGCTTGCTTGCATACTCAGCAAGGAAAGAAAGGAACCAATCAGGATGCCATGATCGTTTGGGAGGTCCTCACTTCTCTCTTTCTCTTCCTTTGCGTTTTTTTTTTTGTGTGTGTGTGTGTGTGTGTGTGTGTGTGTAAGAGAGAGAGGGAGAGCGTGTTTCTTTTTTCCTGTTTTGTCTTTGCATTCAATGTCTCTATGTCTGAAGTAACCAAATCCTCAATCATTTTGGGCATATGAGAGTTTAGAAATCTAAAAAAGTGAGCCTTTTAATTTATAAACACAGAGTCAGTTCCATGGCCAGATAAATGGGGAGGGTTGCGGTAGGTTGATGGCCAGTGCAAGTTTAATTATGGTGAATCATCTTAATATTGAATGCCTAAAATGAATTTTATTATGCACAGTCATATGTACGATCCTCTCATCCATCAATTATGGTAGCTGTCTAAGCAAAACGACTTATCTATTGTTCTTTAATAACTTGTCAAACGAAGAATTAATTTGTTCTAATCTATTTGGGTCAGTTTATGACTTGGTTGGAATGTTTCTACAATAGAATTTTTGTTCGCGAAGTGCTACAACCTTTTGTGGAGTATTTGATGGACATGGTCCGTATGGCCATATGGTGGCAAGGAAAGTTCGAGATACCCTTCCACTTCTGCTGCATTCAGAGTGGGAGCTTAAGTCCATTGGAGATCAACGTAATGCTTCTGAGAATGGAAATGCTAATGGAGGTTCACATCTTGATGAAGTCTTGGATGATGATTTGATTGAAGCTGTGGAAGCTGAGAGCAACGAAAAGTTCCCAGAAATATATCTTCCCCTTAAGAGGTCACTATTAAAAGCTTTCAGATCAATGGATAAGGAACTCAAGTTGCATCCGTCAATTGATTGTTTCTGTAGCGGGTCAACTGCTGTTTCCTTGGTAATGCAGGTAATACTTATACTATTGCTTTTCTGTTAGCTATAACTTCTTCTGGAATTGAAGCATTTAAAAATGCTGATACCGTGTTGCAGATTGGGAAAAAATGGGTCTATGTTTCATTACTTGTCCAGAAGTAAACTTTATCATTATTATCAATGTCTAAGTTTGTGCTTATTTGCTTGTGCCAAAAGAAGAAAATCATTGTTATTTGTGGTAGGATCTTTTGTATTCTGTAGTAAGCCAAAGTTTGCTATATGGAGTGTTTCAAGTCAAAATATTTTGATTTTTGTGTAAACTCGACACAGGTTTTCTTTTTTTTGGTTAAATGGAAAATTTTATTCAACCAAATATAATTATTTACAAGCACACCTGCTCATTGGACTCTAGAGACAGGATCAGACAAAAATAACTATGAAACTCTCGCTAGACTAACTAATACCAGTTTCAAGCTCTACAACTGCTCACCTTCTAGGAAGGGTATCAGTTGTAGAGGCAAGGATCCTCTGGTAGCTATTAGCCTGGATAACCTATTAGTCTATCTAGATCACTCTGCCATTTGGAGTATCTACACAGCTTTAAGTATGCAGATAAGGACTATTGGCATAGTTGCTGGCAAAAATACTCTAGAATAATGCTCTCTCCTTAATCAACACTCTTAAATTGTTCTCCTACATGCTTTTAGTCTTGGGTCGCTTTGTCACTTTGTGGGCCACCTGTACCTTCTTGTTCATTGTTAGCACTACTCTGGAGAGTAGCTCATCAATTCGCATGGCCACTTTGTTGTGCATAATGTGGGTCTACTGGAATGGATGAATTTAATAAACAAAGTGCCAAGTTTGGGCTAACAAGGCTATATGACTGTCCACTAAAATGAAAAATTTATCAATATTTAAAGAAAAAATTGTTGAAATTTTCAGCGATGACGATGTGCTCTGTTTGTCTCTCATCTGAAACATTTGCACCTTAGACCCCCAAAACATCAGTTTATTGTACAGTTTCCGACAATCACAACTTGGACGGTGTCATTCTGCAGTGTCGTCAATCCTCTTCCTGCCAGCCCCCCAAACCCAAAAAAGGACCTTGGTACGAGCTCCAAACAATAGATAGTTCCATAAATGAACTCATATGAAGTACTGTCGTAAAACATAAGTACTCCAACTTTCTGTTCGGAAGGTGCTACCTTCCCGTAACATCCACCTTCTCCTTGTTCCCACGAGACACACAGTGATGATCCTCCAGAATCAGGATTCAACTTACCCTTGGCCACCCCTTTAATCTATTAAGTGTTAGGTTAGAACTATAAGGGTTTGTTTGGAAATTCATGTGTAATTACCTGGCTGTGTAATTACACACACTAGTAATTACATAGTATAGTAATTATAATGACCTGTTTGTTTGCCGGAACGTAATTACAGTGTAACTCTCACTGTCATGTTTGTTTGGACAAGTATGATTATATAGTTAAATAAACTTGTTTTCAGATTAACCTATCAAAATATATTAAATAATTATTAATTGATAAATAATATCGTAAAAGTATCAAGTATCTTTCAAATAAATAATATTATAACTTAAATTAATTAATTAAAATATCAATAATGATTTAATTTTTTACTAAATACTTAATGTGTGATATATATATACATACATACATATATACATACATACATACATATATATATACATACATACATACATATATATATGTACATATATATATATATGTGTGTGTGTGTATATATATGTACAGGCGTACCATATATGTACATATATGTGTGTATATATATATGTGTGTGTGTGTGTATATGTACAGGCGTACCAGGTTAGATAGGATTAGAAATGAGGTTATTTGCGACAAGGTAGGTGTGGCCTCTATTGAGGACAAGATGCGGGAAGCGCGGCTTAGGTGGTTTGGTCATATGAGTAGGAGGAGCACAGACGCCCCGGTGAGGAGGTGTGAGAGGTTGACATTGGAGGGCCTATGGAGAATAGACGTAGGCCAAAGAAGAGGTGGGGAGGGGTGATTACGCAAGACATGGCGCAACTTCAGCTGATCGAGGATATGACCATCGATAGGAAGGTATGAAGGTCGAGGATTAGTATAGTAGAGTAGGTAGTCTAGGGTGTTCATAACAGTAGTATTGACACGCAGTCTCGCTTTCTATTGGTAGTAGGTTTTTATGACTAACTGTTGTATTCTTTCATTGTTGTCACCTTACTATTTTATTGTTTTTATTCTGCTTTTATATGGCTTTTTGGTACTGTTTCATCTTGTTTATATTTCCATTAATGTGGGCTTATGCTTTCTTGAGCCGAGGGTCTATTGGAAACAGCCTCTCTATCCTCACAAGGTAGGGGTAAGATCTGCGTACACACTACCCTCCCCAGACCCCACGGTGTGGGATAATACTGGGTATGTTGTTGTTATTATATATATATATATATATATATATATATATATATATGCTAGATATTCTTTATAATCAGGTATTTAAACTATATTTTTAAAATATTAAAGTATCAAATAATTATAAATTAGTAACTAATACTATCATTTTTTATCTGTATCTTGACTATTTTTCAAATAAATAATATCTTAACTTAAAATAACTATAAAGTTTCAATTATGAATTTAAAATTTTTACCAAGTCATATGAGTAAATATGAAATTTATGATTTGTTACTCTTTTTAAATAACAAAAAGATAAATATGAGTTTAATTTTTTTTTCTTAATAATTGTGCTAATGAATAGAAATCAAAGCTAATTAAATACGAATTTGTATTTAACAACTTGAAAAAACAAAGAAAATAGAAAAGAAAGAAGCAAAATATGAGAAGTTGCAAAATTGTATGAAAGCATATCATGAGGAACATGTTTAAGGTTAAAAATGAGAATAAGAAAAATGAAAAAAAAAATCATAATAAGAATAGTACTTAATATACTTGAAAAAGAAAAACTTAAAAAAATAAAGAAGTTATATTACCTTGTAATCATACAGTGTAATTTTCACCAATTCTCATTTGAAAAACAAAAAACACTTAAAAAAAAACTAAAAATGTTAAATTACCTTGTAATCACACAGTGTAATTACCACAAATTCTCACCTTCCCTTTGAAAATTAGAGAGTGTAACTACACCCTCTCAGTTACATCCAGTTCCACATTGACCAGGTAATACTTGGCCAGACAAACGTGTCAAACTGTGTAATTACACCCAAATTCAATTTCTAGGTGGCTTTCCAAACAGGCTCTAAGTGTATTTGTTGGAACATTATATTGCCCTTTATTTGTAGATGGAAGAACTTCACTTGCTGAATTATGAGCTTAAAACAGGAAAATTCCATGCTGTGTATTCCATTAAATGAACACACATGCAATTTTCCTGTGGTACTAGACTACTAGTATTTTGTGGTGCTCAAAATATACCCTTGGGTTTCTGTACATTTTTAATGTCCTTGTTTAATGCTTTGTTCAGTGCAGGCCTAAAATAGGTTGGCAAAACCCACCTAACCCTCTTTTCCCATAATTTCTTCTTATCTTCTTTTTGCCCTGTCTCCTGGTCTTTTGCATCTCCATCATCCTTCATTGGCTTTTCAGTTTTCTCTTTTCGTACTTCTATTCTCTGCCTCTCCGTTCTTTAGCTCCTAAAACTACTGCAAGAGGCTCCTCAAACCATGAAGCATCACCTTTCTCCACTTCTTTTTTGTTACCTCACATGGAAATTGTTGTTAATGTCCAATTGTTTCTTATATAAAAAGAGCAATGGCAGGTTGTTCATCCATAGCTCTCATGGGGGTATCTTGACTGTGAGTAGGCACAGAGACAAGAAGAGACAATACAATTAGGGGTAGAGAGGTAAGGACGGTGACATGGATAAGCAGACACGTGAAAAGGATGAATAGAGGGGCCATTGATCCGTAGTGAATCGTAGGTACTTTATTCCAATTAAACACTTGTAAAATTTTGATATGGGTGGGTATGTTGGTTTTGTTTGCAATTGATTTGAATAATGGTATAATTTTAAGTTGTTAAGCTGTTTTTACAACGAGGTTGATTTTCCTAACCTTTCAAAGTAATCAGGTACTTATGAATGGTGGGTATGCAGTAATTATAGAAGCAAATTAGTGGACTATTTCTAAATTCCCAGTCATTGCCTATTAACTATTCCTTGTCCTTGTTTTTGAAGGCGTTGAGTCCCATATCGACAATGAAGGGGAGGGGTGGTCTCCTTATATGGACTTGGATAATCCCCACCTCATGAGCTAGCTTTTGGGGTTGAGTTTAGTTCCAGTGTCCATTTCTTTAACATTGTATCAGAGCAGGATCTTTTCCAATTTTCTGATATTGGGCTCCTATAATTGTCCACGCTCTAGATATTCAGGCCTGGGCGTGAGAAGGGGTGTTGAGTCCCACATCGACAATGAAGGGGATGATTGGTCTCGTTATATGGGTTTGGGCAATCCTCATCTCATGAGCTAGCTTGTGGAGTTGAGTGGCTCAATGTCCATTTCTTTAAGAGAAGGATTTTCACATTTTGATGTCCTTGACTGTACTACTACATGGGTTACATCAAACATGAAAATATGATACAATTGTTTATTTACTGTTTCTACCTATCCATTCAAATATCACCAATAAACTTTTGTTACATACGTATGCAGATGGAGACCTTGACAAAGTGTTCTCTACTGACTGCTCTCTCTTTCAACTGGATGTTCTGTCTACAATATTTGTCTTCTTCCTATAGTTTAAACTGAATTTAGCAAGATATCTTCTTACTCTAAATTCTCATCATATTGGTATTTCCGTCTAAAAGTGGCATGCACCTATAAGATGACCACACAATAAGTTGTGTCTGACATGGCTCCTTATTTTGTCGGTCATCCAAAGTACATTACTATTGCCAAAATCATGTTTTGGGACCAATATTTTGAAAATTCATACATCTATGCTGTAATTTGTTCATGTTCAGTTAGGGTGTTTAAAAATATTATTGTGAACTTCAAAATACAGTTGCATACCTCACATGCTATTAGAATTAGACAAGTCTCTCTTTCCTTTTATGACTTCTTCAATGGTTTAATTCCTGATACATTGAGAAATTTGCATTTGTGAGGCTTTGTCGATCAACATCTCTGTTGTTAGGTGCGTGTCAACTCTTTTGACCGGTCATGTGGATTTTGATTGATGAATACTGCTTACTTGACTTGTTATGATGGTTAAACATACTAGTTCTAGAAATTTATTAAGCTTGAGTGGGAGGGTTGCACATGATTCTGCCATATAGTTTGTTGCTAGCTCTTTCTAACTGCTTAAGCGTCTCAAAAGCATTTTACCTGATCTTTCTGTGATTTCTTCCAGGGCCAGGACATAATAGTTGGTAATGTTGGTGACTCAAGAGCAGTATTGGCAACTAGAGATAAAGACAACTATCTAATGGCCGTACAATTGACAGTAGATTTGAAGCCTAATCTTCCAAGTCTCTCTCTCTCTCTCACTCTCTCTCTCAGATTTTGTTTTTCAATTGTTTGAATTAGAAGTTTTTTGTCTTGTAGAAGAAGCTGCTAGGATACAGAAATGCAAAGGCAGGGTTTTCGCATTGCAAGATGAGCCAGAGGTTGCACGTGTATGGTTGCCAAACACTGACTCTCCTGGTTTGGCAATGGCCAGAGCATTTGGTGATTTTTGTCTCAAGGATTTTGGTTTAATCTCTGTCCCTGATGTGTATTACCACCGAATCACTGATAGGGATGAGTTTGTTGTTCTAGCAACCGATGGGGTACTTTTTCACCTAACATTATTTCCTTTCCAAAAAAGAAAATCCTATTTCGTCTTGCAGGAACACACACTAAATTTCACTTTATGACTTTCCTTTTTCAGTTTCCATTTATTAACACTTTGACTTTGTCTGTATAGGTATGGGATGTCCTTTCTAATAAGGAAGCTGTGGATATTGTTTCCTCAGCTCCAAGTCGCGCTACAGCTGCCCGAGCTCTTGTTGACTGCGCGACAAGAGCTTGGAGGCTGAAGTACCCCACATCAAAGAATGATGACTGTGCTGTAGTATGCCTTTTCCTGGACGATGTATCTGCACCTGATGTCATAGTGACAGAGACGCAATATGATTTGACAAAACCTCCTGACGTGCAAATGGAGACAATTATTACAGATGGCAACCTTGAAAGTGCAGATATTATTGATACTGTTTCAGCTTCTCATATTGCTGTTCTTGAACATTCAGGTACTACAAAAGATTCCAGTGAGATAGTTCCTGTTGACGAGTCAGTGGAAGAACAGCTTGATAAGGCTCTTGGCCAGTCTAAGAGAAGCCTAGCTGAGTGCCTTTCAACTGCACAAGATGAGGAATGGTCGGCCCTTGAGGGAATTACAAGGGTTAATAGCCTCCTTAGTCTTCCTAGATTCTTGTCTGGTGACAAAAGGTCAGCCAGTTGGAGAAAATGGTTGTAAGACATCAAGGCATGGCGAATATAAGTGATTTGTATTAGTGTCTCCTGCGTATGTGATGCTGTTCTTCTCAAAGATTCTGTAAATCAAAACCTGATAGGAGCAGTAGTATAGCTTGCAGCTAAATAGCCAAATGGACTAGAAAATTGCCCAGAATGTAAAACAGCTTTGTGCATGATAACTATTCAAATTGGCAATGCTTCTTGGTAGGATATTTATTAATGATGATCACATCTGAATATGACGCCATTTAAGAGGGCTCAGAAAGAAATGACGTTATCTTGTGCATTTGAATTTTGCCAAACAGTGAAGATTTGTGTTTTAGCGTTAATGTAGTCTATTTTGAATTTGGAATTACTTGTAATAAACTCGAATTTTGGTATGGTTCAACTCAAGGAAAGGTACATTCATTGAGCTAAGTTCCATTGCTCACCATCATAAATATATTTAGTCTATATCTCTTTCTATAACGCAAAAATTCCTTTTGGTATGGGCCAAAATTGCTTTCGTCTGAAGTATTTAACTCACCAAGCCCAAATGTCAATTCGGCTGGACCTGATGTTGTCGTAATTGATGGTTTAAACGTAAGAGAACCTAAGAACTAATGACGCTTGTTTGTCGGCCTATGAATTACCAACATTCTCTTGTTACTGTTAGCGAGACTTACCTAGTTTGAGAACATCTCTTCTTTCTATATCGGAGATCTCCTTTCTGAAATCAGCTGTTGATTTAGAAATTTAAGTTTCCAAATAGTAAACCCATTGTGCCAAGAACATTTTGTATTCGATATACTTACATGTTCTTATTGCTTAATTTCTTTTTGGTAGTACATATAAGATAGAATATTGGATGGATATGCGCTTAAATGGAGTGATATTAACAGCAAGGTTTGAGCTTGAGATTTGTATAGCTAATACCAACTTTCTTGAGGTTGAGGCACAATTATTGTTGTTTATAGATGTGAGTGCTTCCTGAATTTTATCAATTTCTCAGCTGAAAACTAAGAGGAAGTGAGGGAATCGGAAGAAAAAAAATAGAACATAAAAGTCACGCAAGATACAGTAAGAGCACATCTACACTAATAACACTCGTACTGAGAAAATCTAATAGTAAAAACAGGAGTATTTAAGAGTCCCAAGAACACCAGAAAGATTCTCAATATGGCAAAAAGGGTGGACTTTTTAAGTGTGTCAAATCACCCAATTACATGTGAGGAAAGCAAAATCCAAGAATTGGCAGCTTTTTAATTCTTGCACTCCAACTAATAAAGGCAAACTACAGTTGCCATTTTGCAGCGGGGGTGGGGTACATATTAAACAAAACCCAAAAATAATTACATCTTGTCTTGTTGAGGATAGGAATATATATGGAGTGAGTAAGGGAAGTAGTGGCAGTAGTACAATTTATTAAACAGATAGGAGTGAATTTTCTATCTTGTAGACTTGTAGTGTTGTTTCTTTGGACTTTGGAATGGTATTTCGCTGTCAAATCGGTTCTACAGTCAGTTCAATAAAATTATTTTTGGCCGTTAGCTGCGGTTTATATGAAGCTCAATTATGGAAGAAAACCGGAGATAAAATCTATACTCCAGCATAGAGGAAAATTTATTACAAATACAGCACTTCGCCCATCATATTGTTAGAGAATTCCATATTTTTCAACGATTCAGAATTTTCAAAGGGTTTTATAGCACTCCTAAACTACTCGATCCATTACTTAAACTAATATTTTGGATTGAATGCTTAAATTTTTTCACAGTATAACCAAATTTAATTTGGTGAATCCATTTTCACAACTGCTTTCTCTTTTCATATTTTATACTCTGTAATTTTCTCTATCCTTCAAACTCGGCACATCGACTCACTAATATCAATGAGAATTTTATACAATATAAGTACGCGTTATGTGGCCATTTGCCCCCTTTCCCCTATTGTAACGGAAAACAATTCAAATGAAAAACTTACGAACTAGGTTACCTGGAGGTGTGTTACATAATGCTATATTTGTTTCTTTTTGACCAAAAAGTATAATTTTTGATTCAAATAATTAAATTTATGTATTAAGGGGTTAAATCTAACAATAATATTCTTAGATGTGAGTTCCAAAAGCATATCTAATGTTGGACAGATCTGATAGAGATATAATGATGGTCACTACTAAAAATCAGGTAAAAAGCGACCGGAAAAAGCGACCAAAGTTGGTCCCTATATTCCTAAAAGCGACCAAAGAGCGACCACAATGGTCTGGTCAGCATTTAGTTGGTCACTTTCCAATAGCGACCAATCTTGGTCGCAATATAGCGACCAACTTTGGTCGCCCAGTACAAAATACAAAAATTTAAAATCTGCTAAAAAGCGACCAACTTTGGTCGCTATTCAGTATTTAAAATTTTCTGTATTTCTGAATAAGCGACCAAAGTTGGTCGCCAATTTCCAAAAAAAAAAAATTAAAAATACCACAATAGCGACCAACTTTGGTCGCTTATTCAGTATTTTTAATTTTCTGTATTTCTCCAATAGCGACCAACTTTGGTCGCTAATTCAGAAATACAGAAAATTTAAAATACTTAATAAGCGACCAAAGTTGGTCGCTTTTGTGGTATTTTTAATTTTTTTTTTTGAAATTGGCGACCAACTTTGGTCGCTATATGCAGAATCAGTTTTTTTTAAAGCAAAATTGCGACCAATTAGCGACCAAAGTTGGTCGCTTTTGTTGGTATATTTTTTCAAGAAACTGGCTGTTTTGCCAGCCACACCCCCTGTCAGTTTTACCAAATTCCTAAAATATGCATTGAAACCATTAAAACAACAACAACAAGAAGAACTACTACATCAAACAACAACGATACTAACAACTACAATAAACAACACATTAAACAACAATATTAAACAACAATAAGGTTTAAAGTTCAAATGAACTTATGCATTATATAAGTTGTTATTACAATTCAAGGTCAACTCATATCTACATCATCATCGCCATCGCCGGATGAATTGTCATCATCAGACTGACCATCCGGCGATGGTTCCCGTGATCGGGGAATAGGAAAAGCGCCAGAAGCCAAGAGAGATTTGATCTGCTCTTGTAGAGCAGCATACTGTTTATCTCTAATTTTATCTCTCTTCTTCTCTCTTGCTTCTCTCTCCTTCTCTCTTACTTCTCTCTCCTTCTCTCTTTGCTTTGAAGCTTCTAGCTCGGATGTGAGCTTTTCTACATAGGCCCGCATAGAGGCGAGGGCATCCCCATCAAGCGACTCCCCTCCGGATGAGGTGCCTATTCCGTGCATTCCACACCTATAGCGGTAGAATTGCTTAG